>JAOBYJ020060043.1:0-19413 GCA_025403565.2 Palythoa heliodiscus
TTCTCGGTGTTTGGAACGGGTGATGAAACACTCACACTCGTGTTTGATATATTACATGAAATTTGTTCTTTAAAAAAAAACTAAAACTGAATTTCTTGTTATTCTATTGTTTCTGCTGCTTAAGAGATGTTAGAAAGGGCCTATATAAGCCCTGGGGAAGGGTTGCCTTTCCTTAGTAGCGTTACAATATAGCAGAACACAAAGAGAGCCACAGCAAAAGATGTTTTGCATATAACCTCTCGTAAGCAAGCAGCAGAAAACAATAGAACAACCAAACACAAAAAGAATTACAGTAAAAGTATTTTTGCATACAACATCTCTCAAGCAGCAGAAACAATACAACAGCAGAACACAAAGATCGTCACAGTAGAAGTATCACTGCATGTAAACTCTAAGGAAGGCTTCCGAAAATTAAGTTTTAGCGTAACCTGTTTTTTTAATACAAGATTTTTTTAGGTCAGATTTAAATCTTTAAAGAAAGATTTTGATTATGAATCACTGACAGCCCTTGATAGTATAAAAATGTTCATGTTCAAGTGTATACTGATTGACTGTTTTGGCTCTTTTTCTCAAAATATACTCCGCTAATCGTAAATCGCTTGTCGCGTACATGGCCCAACTATTGTGTAATTACAGAAAATTTTTCTATGATAAATCAATCAATCAATCAATCAATCAGAAAGTCTAATAAAATAAATAAATTTTTTTTTTCAAAATACAGCTAACAAATGAAGGGTGTCGTCTATTTTTGCGTCTGTATATGAATACAACATATTTAGCGACCTCACTGGTTTATAAACTGCTCAGTCCGAGGTTACCAATTTTGAAAAAGACCAAAAATATTAAGGGTACCGGCTTGAATGGGCTCACTGGACAAAGATGATGATACACGACTGAAGAATTTTTCGTGCCATTTGTTGCGAGAGGAATTATACGAACCATTGCAGCGAGTAACACCCAAGCAATGGCTAAAATCGTTGTGAGACAGGTTACACGTACCATTGCAGCGTGTAACACCCCGTGCAATGGCTAAAATCGTTGTGAGACAGGTTACACGTACCAATATACAGCGTGTAACACCCCGTGCAATGGCTAAAATCGTTGTGAGACAGGTTACACGTACCATTACAGCGTGTAACACCCCGTGCAATGGGCTATATCGTTGCGAGACAACTGAGTTGGCACAGATAAAATCCACCATGGCGCCAAGTAACGTGGCTTGCAATGGCTCATGCAACTCGTCTCGCAATGGCGTGGCGAGACAATTTGTACAAAGTTTGTCCCGTACATGTACAACATCACCTTAGAGCACTTTAGCGAGATACATAGACTTTCAAAAAGCTGAAACTAAAACAAATCTTTCAAGAAAAAAATCAAATTTACCCCGGCATATTTGCAAATGAGTAATTACTTTAAAGCAAAAAATTGAAATGAATTGGTTGATTCCAACGAATTTAACTTGAAGTAAAAAATGTTCTAAGCTTTTAAAAACTGTAGAATTTTCTTTTATATAAAGTAAATATTCAAGGCAAAATGCGAATTATTAAACAAAAACGTCACATCTTAATTAAGTCAATAATTATTCATAATTAAATCAATTACAGCTTATGACATCATAATTTATGCCCCGCAAGAAAATCTTCATTTTATCTTCTGACTTCAAAGGTAGAAGACGCGATGGCTTTTCTTCGGAAGGGTTTCGAATCAACAATGCGAGAAATGCAAGTTTGGTTGTTTCTATTCGGAATTATTATACCAGAAATGGTTTACGCGGGTAAGTTTAATCATTATGTCATGGTTCTTATCAACCAGGAATAATGTTAAGTGTTTCTCGAACGCGCGAATTTTCGCGCGCGCTTGCGTATCTCAATTACCTCTTCGCGGGAAAAGACGTCTGACCTTACCGCGCGTATTTGAACATACTTTAAAATGAACTAATGGAATTTGAAATAGGTATAAACAGTTTTCCTATTGGATATCCCAAATATGGTAACAACATTGTTCTTCTTGTGTGAAAATTAAAGTAAATGAGAGTCTTCTATTATCTAACCAAAAGCATTAGAAAACCTCTGACAACTTCGCGATTTCTAAAGTTACTAACAGACTTGACCAAAACTGGTAAACTGACCGGTAGGTTAAGGAACTCATACATTCTTTCTTTCAGTTTTTATATCATTAATCTTTTTAACCTTTATTAAGTTTCAAATAGCATAGCTTATCCTAACCTACTTGCTGAGATATTGATGTAATCAGTGGCGTTTTGATATGAGATTGCCCAGAGCAAGTTCCTCTGGAGGCGTCGGAGAAGGACCGAAATCTTAGAGGTTGCCAAGTTTCACTAATGATGTTCCTTTGTTAACAATTTTGTTTTGATATTTTTGTTTATACTGCAAAACAGCTCCCCCTGGGGTTCGCCCAGCGGAATACTACCACCACCACTACTCCCCTGAGTACATCACCTACACCAAGCGGCACATGGTTATCGCTATTGAAGTACTGGCTGTGGTCATCATATGTGGTGTCAGTGTGGCAATTCTCTATTGCTGGTCAAAACGGTAAGTAATTTTTTCAAGTAATTAAAATAATTAAAAAAGAATGAATGGTTAAGATAAATGAAACAATGCTAAGTTTCTACAACTTTAGCACAAGACCAAAGATGTAACATTAGGGCTTTGGTTGATTTCAGAACTTCTCAAACACGCACTTAGAAGATCTTAGGAAAAACAAACAATAATAATAACAATAATAATAATATATTAATAATATTAATAATATTAATAATAATGATAGTATTAATAATAACACCTTTTATAATCCAGACCGATTGACCAATCGAGGCCAAAAATTAAGCCAGATATAGCAATATCTTGTACTTGACAAAATCACGAGAAAGTGCTTTGTTATCAATGTTGCTTGCCAATTTGACACCACTGCAAAAGAGAAAATAGACAAGTATCAAGACTTAACGAGGGAAATTACGAGAATATATAGAAGTGTGGAGAGGTTGCGTTAGTACTCGTCATGATTGCGACATTGGGATTGCTCCCTAAAAGCCTCAGAACATGGTTAAATGTTATAGGCATGGGGTAAGATCTAAGTCTTTTACAGAGTGTATGCATACTGGGATCGGCACGTATTCTCAGAAGAATACTGGGGATGCAAGGTCAAGAGAACACTCAGAAATCCTCACATCTAAGGCCACGGGAGGTAGCTCGTTTCGAAAAAGAAACATCTCCAGCTTAAAATGCTGTGTTGAAAAACCATAATAATAATAATAATAATAAAATGATGATAATAATAATAAAAATAATAATAATAATAATAATAATAATGAAAGAGGTGAAAGAAGTGTGAGTGGTGCCAATTGTCATTGGAGCTCTTGGAAGTGTATCAAAAAGCCTGGGTAAATGGATCGTCAAGCTAGGTATAAAGATCGAAACTGAGTTTTTATAAAAAAAAAGCGGCTCTAATGGGAACGGCATTTGCTATGACTCGCGCTCTTCAACGGCATAACATCTGCCAGTGGTACAAGTAATTTTTTTACAATAACAACAATAATAATGATAATAATATGAATAATATAAATACAAATAATATCTTGCTATTTATATTGCCGAAAGTATAGATAAATGATCAAATGCGCATTACATCATGACTAATGAAATACAATTCTAAATTTAAAAATAAAGTAAACATTTTATTTAATGACAACTGGGCGGGAGGAGGTTAACGTTCCTAATCAGTGGGTAGTGTAAAATTGTTCGACGGCTCAGATCTCCAAGCTGCACACGGGGATCGTAAATGACGCCAATTTGACAACCCAGGAAAACTTTTACATTTTTTTGTAATTCTTAAACAGGAGTAAGCGACGTGCAAGAGAGAAATTTTTTGATGAAATACGAGTTGTGGAAGACGAGAACGAGCCACAAATTGTCGTTGATGGCAAAAGATACTGCATCATAGAAATGGACGCAAGTTCAGGCAATAAACGCCGACCTGAGAGTTCTACTTACAGTCCCGACAATAAGCAGCCAATGACTTATGAGAACTATAAACAGGTTTGAACATAGTCATAGATTTCAAATAGATAAAGAAATTCAGCTCTTGCATTAAATATTATCATTTTAAATACGTTTGTAGCTGCCTTTTTCATTTAGAATTTTTCCAGTGTTGCTACTTAGTCTATAACGTAATATTGCACTTGTATCTAAATCAGTTCAATTTAAGCCTTAACCGTAAAGTTAAAATGGCGTATTGGTTATCCTCCAGCCCCAGTGGTTTAAAACCTTCGAAATTGACTCGATGCTGGAAAAACTGCGAGTTTTATAATGCGTTCTAAATGGTTCCGTACTCAGCAATAAATGACAGATTTACCAATCAAATAAAAATATTAGCTTGCGCTATCTAATTATGTGGTTTAAAATTTTAATTACTTTTCTCCGACAGAGGACCTACAGTCCGAAACCTCAGTATTCTTCAACATTCCACGGTGTGAAATTTAAACTCAACTGAAACTGTAACTTTTAGAAATTTTTGTTTTATATTTAATTTTAAGTTTCGGAAGTTTATTGACCTTGACCTTGACGATCAAGATAACGATCATGTTGACTATGGAAACGACAATCAAGATAACTTTGACCACAAAGATGACGATGACCATGTGGATGCCGATGACGTTGACTATGGCAACGACAACTACGACGATAAATATGAAGATGACCTTTTAGATGCCAATGACGTCGACAAAAGTGACCATGACAACAACAAGGACAATGATGATGATAATGACGATATCAAAAACTTTGATTGGGTTTTGCCAATTTTTACAAATCTTTACAGTTACTGTGTTTTGATCGGTCCTTACATGTTTCTTTTCTTTTACAAGGAAAAGGCACGAAAAAGACGCCGTGTCAAAAAGCTTGCGGCAATTCGTTCGGCTGGTCGGAGAAGTTCTCTCAGGGAGGCGATTTCATCAGCACGTGAAGTCATCATGGAAGATGATCAGGACAGGAAACAACGGAGGAATCGTGAGGAGAAACTGAAAGTCATCCACGCAAGAGGACGGCGACCGTCCTTTCAAGATGATCTTCAATTTGCAAAGTCTTTGATCATGGAAAGCAACACGGATAAGAAGGAGAAAAAAGAACGAAATGAAAAACTGAAGGTTATCAAGCAATATTCAAACGCTCGTAATACATCAATGAGAGCAAGTATTTCGTTTGCGCACGACGTAATAATGGGAAGTGAAAAAGAAAAGAAACAAAAACAACGTCGATGTGAGAAAGTTAAAGTTGTCAAGGAACACGGTCGCGAGGGGAATATTTCGCTGAAAGATCAGTTGGGATTTGCGCACGACACAATTGTGAAGCCGGACAAGGAGAAACGACATGAACACAAACGATCTGAAAAGTTAAAGGTCATTCATTCTGGTGGGAGCCAGGGAACCCTGCGTGAAAATCTCTCTTTTGCCAAAGAGGTTATTCTTCCCAGTTCTGAGGAGAAACAAAGAGATAAGAAACGTCAGGAGAGAGTGAAAGTTGTTCACTCCGTCTCAGGACAAAGGCGTGGCTCACTGCTGGAAGACCTGCAGTTCGCTCGTGAGGTGATTGTCAAGAATGACGAGGCCAAAAAGAAGGAAAAGGTTCGGGAAGAGAAACTGAAAGTTATTCGTTCAGGTGCTCGAAGAGGATCTTTGGTGGAACAAATCCAGTTTGCTAGAAGTACAATCAACCCCAGTGCTGAGGACGCTGTAAGAGACAGGAAGGCTCATGAAAAGCGACAGGTATATTTTCATTTTTATAGAAAATGAGGTCGGAGAGAGGGTACACATTAGCTTCCTTGAGAAAAACTTTGCATCTAGCTCAGTGATTTCGGTATTACATATAAGGGCATGCGCAGATGCTAGGCGCAAGGTCCGCAACCCATGTGGCCATAGTGCCCAACAAGTGACTGCAAGTTACATTCAGCAAGCATGTGCTGAGCTTGCGAGTTTAATCTTTCTCAGCCACATCCCACAAGCGTTAGGCTTTCAATTTATACTTGGTATTTGTTAGATCTCTTGTATATAGCGGACGTATTAGTATTTTGTCTCCATTAACTGAGCACGGTCACGTCCCAGGGTAGAAAAGTTGAGCACGGTCACGTCCCAGGGGAAAAACGTTGAGCACGGTCACGTCCCAGGGGAAAAACGTTGAGCACGGTCACGTCCCAGGGGAGGAACAATGGAGCACGTCACGTCCCAGGGGAAAAAAATTGATCAGCAAAACGAGCTGCGAATAAAAATATGCCAAAACAATTTAGCTACCTTGTTCCCCTATCATATTCAAATGGTACGTAAACGTAAGGGCATTGTTTTTGGATGTCGGGGGGCTCTTATGCATGAAAACAAGGTACTCATTTACCGAATAAGTATTTGTCATATTACCTTCATTTCATTCATGAATGCCTACCACAAACTTCTCCTCAGGTGGTTCGCAGAGGCTCAATGGCTGCCGACCAAACTTCGCTCCTTGACCTGATTCAGTTCTCACAGTCTGTGATCGTTGAAAGCGAAGAACAGAAAATGAAGGACAAAGAACTGAACCAAACCCGCGCTGCTATCCGGAAGGCTACATCGACCAGGTAAGGAAAGATTTCATGTGATTAGTTTAGATTATAAAACTGCTATACGAACAATCACACATAATTTCCCATGTTCCCACTCTAACAGAAATTTTATAATCTTTTTTCAGACGCCGAAGTTCTCTAGCCGAGGATATAACCGCCGCCCGCTCAATTTTGAACAACAGAGTGGCTACACACACCATCAACTCCACCGAAACGGACTACCCTCGCGGTGTTGCCGTGTACTCCATGGCCTAATGGTCCACAAGTATTTCATCAAACTGAAATTTTCCAACTAAGGATTCATTTCATTTGAGATCACCTCTAAATTTGATTGATACATGAATATAGTTTTCCATGTAACTTCTAATATTAAAATCAGCAACGATAAGAACCTTATAGGAACACTTTACATTTCAGGAATAAAACTTTTTCATTACTTGACAGTTTAAATTTCGCCAAATCTTATTTTATACTTTGGGTAATTACAAATTCATTTTGGATTTTACATATAATAGTACCAGTAACTCTATTGAAAAACTCAAAATCTGTTAATATAGAGACAAATGACTTAAAATCTTCTTTCTTAACAGAGATATTTTCTTTCTCACTCAATTTTTTTCAAACTTTTCTTTAAAAACATTCAAGCATACGGTCAGTTTTCTAATAAATTCACTGAGAAATAAAAAAAAATTGTTTGACGTTTAGCGTTCTATACGATCAACTACAGACTTGATGTCATTACTTACAAAATCTTTTAACTGATGACAGGTTGACAGCACGTTAATCCTTCTCACTCCCCTCCTCGATATAAATTTTGCTACATCGTCTCCAGCCGTAGTGGCGGCGTGGTTGGCGCAGTGGTAAGATCTCTGCCTTTTGACCACAAGGTCCTACGCTCCTAGGTTCCTGCTCAGCCGAGTGTTGAACAATTGTTAGATCATCTTTTCCACCAGAGTTGACTTAGCTTTCCATCCTTACGAAGTCAATAAAATGAGCACCAGCCTGTACTGGGGGCTAACCAGCGACGGATTAGGGGGAGTCAATGGTTCTCATCCGACACTACAGAAACCAGATGGGCTACTTAGGCTCGCAAAAGGAATGAGTTAGCTCTCCGGTCCTGTTAGTTGAGCCGGACAAGACCAATAAAGAGCCGAGATACAGTTGTTTAAATCGAGCTTTTGTAAAGGTCGGCTGTTTGATATCAACATTGGTCAAATATATCAAAACACATCATCAGAGAATCAAAGCACTTCGTGAATAGAAAGCAATTTTATAATAACACACACTAGCTTCATGAAAAACGTTTCCTGACTTTCCCCTGACTTACAAGACATTTTTACTAACTTTAAAATGAGTGTCACGCCTTTCAAACTAATGTTAATATTATTATTATTATTATCTATATTTAGAAGCCGCCGCACTAAAATGTCAACGGTCCGCACGCTTTTTCTTCTAAACTTCCTTTTCGATGCGAGATAAAGCCACCTTCAATAAAGATTCAAACACCCTTTTTCATGGTCATTAAATAAATAATGCCGCGCTAGCTCACCTGTGTGTAATTCAAACTAACGAATTCCGACTGGATATTATTTTTTGATTACTGCTAAGCACACGCTCGCTTCGTTTATGAGGAACGACGATCACTATAAGATTCTCTGGATATCGCAAGCAGCCGCTGAGCTGGAAAAGAAGGGGAGTAGGGGTAAGTCAGAATGGGGAGGTTCGGAGGGGAAGATCCGAGTGAAAGAAGGGAAGTAGGGATATACTTCAGGTTAGGGTAGGTAGAGAGGGTCAGTTTCAGAGGAGAAATAGGCAAGCAAGAGAGGCTCAGAGTAGGGGAGGTTCAGAGGGAAAAGGGGATTAGAGGAGGTTCTGAGGGAAAGAAGGGGAGTAAAGGAGGTTCAGAGGGGAAGAAGGGGATTAGAGGAGGTTCTGAGGGAAAAAAGGGGAGTAAAGAAGGTTCCGAGAGGAGGAAGAAGGGGTAAGAAGGTTCAGAGAGAAGAAAAGGAGGTTCAGAGGGGAAGAATAGAACAGGAGGTTCAGAGGGGAAGAAGGGAGTAAAGGAGGTTCACGGGGAAGAAGGGGAGTAAAGAAGATTCAGAGGGGGAAGAAGGGGCGTAAAGGAGGTACAGAAGGGAAGAAGGGGAGCAGGAGACGTTGCGGTTCAGAGAGGGGGGCTGACGAGCGACTGATAGGGGGAGTCAGTGATTTTCACATACTGTGACCTCTAAACCTATTACTTTACAGAAAATAAGCCATTTTTTAATTTTTTGTTTCAGCTGATTTAAATGACTGCAGATTCATTTTAGCAGGGTTAGCCTCGTTTTTATGTTACATATTCAAAATACAAGTGAGAGAACGCGAGAAGTCACACATCCAACAAACACACAGTTGAAGATAGTGTAAAACTACATTAGTATTTAGGAATATTTATCTTCAGACTGAGGCTAACTTTGCTAAAATGAATATGCAGTAATTTAAATCAGAGGAAACGAAGAATTTGAAAATGGTCTATTAACTCTTAGGGTGATTTTACAGGAGGCAGTTTTTCGCTTTTGTTAATCAGAAATTAAACCTGAAAAATCCAGTTTTTAAAGTTTTCTAACCACTGTATGAATCCTGTGTTCAGAGAAATTTTCAGTTCTTGTCAATCAGTAGCCTAAATTGTTGACATCACACTTAGTTTAAATTATTCTTGGGATTTTTGTAGCATTGAGCCCGCATTACATTTAGTCAGAGTTGTTAACAAAAGTCTCGTACAGTGACCGCCATTTTGTTTGTCAGTTGGTCAAATTGTTAATTTGAATAAAGCCAATTGAACATGGCTCCGTCAATCGTTTCATACATGCCATTAATTTCTCACACCTATTACTAGATGCTTAATCTAGTTACTTCGTTAAGCCTGGTTTCCATATAATTGTATCTGTCGTGTCTGTCGTATGAAACTAGCCCCCTGCAGCGCAAGCACAACTTGATGCAACTCATACGACAGTTGCGTATCTCGAGTTTAGTGTTGGGCGGTTGCATGTGA
This sequence comes from Palythoa heliodiscus, assembly GCA_025403565.2. Lineage (NCBI taxonomy): Eukaryota > Metazoa > Cnidaria > Anthozoa > Zoantharia > Sphenopidae > Palythoa > Palythoa heliodiscus. The sequence continues at coordinate 9,638 of JAOBYJ020060043.1, forward strand.
GGTTTCCACGTAGCTGCAGACAGATACGATATGTACAACTATATGGAAACCAGGCTTTACTTTCAAGAAATATACGTTTAATATCACAAATAGATAACAAAACTTTACGTTAAACAAAAACGTCTTGGATATTTGAAAATAATTTAATTTGGTATAAATATTATTTTTTGTTAAAATAAACAAATTTGTTTTTGCGGTATAAAAGCAAACTCATTCAAACGCAAATATTTTGTTCACGATTACAAACAACTCACACCTTACTTTAAAACCTATATTCTGTGGCACCAATAAATACAAGTCAGCCGTATATAATCTTCTTATATTGTACACTTTCTAATACTTAAAAAATAAATAAACATCTTTTTTAAAAAAAAATAGTTTTTTCTCACAATTATTTACTTTGTTTACCCAAGGACAATATGACATCAATTTTGCAAGCAGAATCTCTTGGGCAAATTGTGAAAATATTAAGGTTTGTTAAACACTACTCTTGTAGCTCGAATTTCGGAGTCGCCTAAAGTTTCAGATGATTGAACGCCGGATACGGAAAAATTCAGACAAAGAAGCAATCGCAAAATCAATGTTATCACACATTTCACGCTTGCTTTTTTTAAAGAGCCTCAAATGTCCTAAATTTTTCTAGCTTTTGTACAAAAATTAATTACAGTAAACGGCCTAATAAGCCCTCAGAAGCCTTAATAAACTCAGCATATAGTACGCCACAAAGAAAGACTCGAGCGAATTACACCAGAAGTATGCAGCAATTGGTAGAGTTCAAAATAGTTCAAATTGTCAATTTGAGCCTCGTTTCACAATGTGGGCTCAAATGACTGATTTTCCAACCAGCTTTTAGTACCCCACAAAGAAACATTCAAGCGAATTACATCAGCAGTGCGGATGATTCGGTACAGTTCAAAATAGTTCCAAGTTATTAAGTTATATTTTAAGCCTACTTCTAAGGTGTGTGTAGAGCTTAAATGACTGATATTTCAAACCAGCTTACGCAACAAAGAAACATAATACCTGGCTTGCTAATCACCCTTTCTTGCAGTCACAGACTGAATTGCAAAGGGCGAAGCTCAGCAAGGTCGGATCGAAGGAGCTGTGCTGCCGGCTAGGCGCTCGGCCCCAGATACGATCCATGCATGACCTACGAGCACAGCATCACAGCCAGATGGAACCAGCTGGGAGTCGATTTTGCTGAGGGAGGAAAACCGGAGTATCCGGAGAAAAACCCTCGGAGTCAGATTGAGATCGACAAATCTCAAGCGAATTGCACCAGCAATATGCAGCATTCGGTACAGTACAAAATAGTTTCAAATTGTCAATTTAAGCCTTCTTCTAAGATGTTTGTAGGGCTCAAATGACTGATTTTTCAAACTGGTTTATAGAACGCCAAGACGAAAGATTCAAACAAATAAACCAGCGGAGTATGCAGCATTCGGTAAAGCTCAAAATAGTTTCAAATTATCAATTGTTATCTTTGTTTTAGTTTTGGATGGAGCCTTCGCCAACGGTTGTTGAAAATTTCCTGCAGGACGACGGCGAGGAGTCAGTGAAGAGGCAGTCATTGATGTAGGTTCGCAAGAGGGAAAAGCGGTTGCAGGCTGCTCTTGAGGCGCCAAGACGCTTTTATTACGGTTATCCCGGCGGGTCAGTAGCCTTGACGAGTAGATGGGAACGTCGCCTTCTTCAAAACAAGAAATGAAGTCCATCGGATGCGGAGACAAATAATTCCAAGGTCTTTTTTTCTGGAATCTTTCAATAGAAGAGGTGGAAGATTGATCGGATCTTATCTCGGTAACGCTGAGTTTTTCGTCAGCATAAACTTTCGATTTAGCGCCGTGAAGGCGTTCATGAAGTGCCTCCATCTCTTCTTTTTGTCTGTAGAAACCAAAGGTTCCTGGCTTTTCAAAGGTTTTGCTCTCTGACGTAAATTGGTCCTGTTCCACTTTTTCATCCTCGTCCATACCACACTGTGTACAGCCTGGGACCAAGCATTGCTGATCCAACACTTCCGCAAATGCATGGCACAAGAGGGTTTGGAATTCTATGGAATTCTGGCATGCACAACGTCCCTGCCAAGAAATACAACCTGGCAGATAGAAACCAAACAAAAAAAATAAATTTCTATGGTGCTGTACTAGAAAAATGTAAGTATGTTACAAAATTAAATAGAAGATCGTGCTGCGAAATCGTTCGGCTTGGGGTAGCCCTGAGAAGTAACTGGAGTTCCGACAACCTGTGCGGAATATAAATAAAAATAGAGTTTCATAGAGCTTCTTTAAAAAGAATTCTCAAAACATACTCTGATTTTGTTAATTAATAAAGAACTTAAGTTCAACCCCTCAACTTTTTTGAGCCGCTGGTTGTCGGAAGCTGCAAATCTAAAATCCTTACCGGCAAGATCGAACAAAATAAGTGTTGGTACGCCGACCAGTGCATACAGCTGACTCACATCTCCTGCGTGAACTTTCTGTCTTGGTGATCGAACCCTTTGCGCCTGTGAATGACATGCGCAGAAGTGCTGCACTTTGCCGTGCACTTCCCAGCCGTTTTGTTTAATGGCATCAGTGAGAGATTCGTGGTGCGACGCAATTGGTTCGTTGCTCCTCACACAACAGCAAGCAAATGTGAACTGAAGACAAAAGGAACAACAACTTAGCAATATCGAAACTTGAGATGATGTTAGGCAAAAAAAAACAGTAAATAAGTATAGGAAACCGTATGAACGCGAGTGCATTTAGTGATCCATGGGTGCGGGTGATATTTGAAAGTTCTCAAAGTTACGCGAGCCTCAAATACTAGCAATGTATTATCGAGTTGTTCGTGTTCGAACTATTTGAATTTCTCGTTGACTTCTCTATTTTGCCTAGCTTTTAATCACTGAGGCCTGTTCAACTTTCAAAGTATTTTGATACTTCGTATTTTTCCTCAGTAGTTCAACATCGTAATAATTAGTTTTACAAAGCAAAACAGCTATTTTGTTTTCGTTTTTAAATTTTGCACTTGCAGGTGTTTTCCTTGTTACTCCCATATGGTACTCTATAACCTAGAATGCACTCTATAATCTTTTTATGCATTCGTAATTATTCAGTCAGAAATGAGATATTTTGCTGAGTTTATTATGACACAAAATATAATGTAAACAGTATGAAATTATGCGGAGAGAGGGAACTCAGAAAAAATCTGAGCTCCAGATGGGAATCGAACCCATGACCTTCAATACACTAGTCAGACTCTCTAACCACTGAGCCACAGGAACTCATATGGCGAGCAAGGTCATGACACACATCTGGAGCTCAGATTTTTTCTGAGTTCCTTGTCTCCGCATAATTTCATACTGTTTATTTATTTACTGATCGGTTCCTTACTTATAAAAATATAACGTGCTATGATAAAATATGCAACAAAAAGCGATTTTTGACGATTGATGTAAATAAGTGATTCAGAGCAACAACAAACCAATATTTTAAAAGAAAATACCTCACTCGAAAAATTCTCAGCCATCTGAGAAAAGAACTTCATAATTTTGACTGAGGAAGCACACCTTAAAAAAGAAAATTAGTGTAGTAATGATCAGTAACAGCAACAAAATGAAACGAAATTATTTACTTGCCGTCTTTTATTAACTACTTTTTCTTTTCAAAATGCAACGCTAGCCGCCGAAAACTACATTATTCGCTAAAGCGCCTCTTCCTCGAGTTAGAAATCCTTTGCATCTGAGACGATGATTAGTGTTGTGATGAAAATAATAATAAACGGTAGTAAAGGTAATGATGGTGATTGTGATGATGATGATGATGGTGATGATGATGATGATAATGGTGATGATGATGGTGGTGATGATGATGGTGGTGATGATGATGATAGTAATGATAGTGATGACGATGATGGTGAAGAAGGTGGTAGTGGTAATGATGATGGTGATGATCGTAATGATGGTAATGATGATGATGGTGGTGATGATGATGATATAAAACCGCTTAAGTTCTCCTCCGCATCAAACGCTAAACTTTGAATGAGCCAAGTTAAACGAATAATAATAATATATTTCATGACGCCATTTATGAGCTCGATGGCTTGATGGCCGCTAACTTTTTTGTTTACACTTGCCATTTTAGTTCGGCTGTTAATTCGACGTTTGGCCGGATCAGGCGCAGTTAACCGGTGTCGGTCAACCTAGCCTGCCTAGCAAAAATTAGAGAGAGGGGGAGGGAAAGGAAGGAAAAAACATCCTTCCCCTTCCCCTTCCCCACTATCCATTTTTTTGCTCGCCACCATTTCCTGCGCGGCGAAAAATTTATGAAACTCGTGCTGCGCAGGTCGACCTCAATAGTCCATTTTCAAATCCTTAGCTACCGCTTATTTAAAAGATTGCAGGGTTTTTCTTGCAGGGTTAGCCGCGTTGTAGTGTCAAATATTCAAAAATACCAGTGTGAGAGCGTGAGAAGTCACACCTCCAACAATACCCACAGTTATAAGTAGTGTATAAAAATAAATTGCCCTTTAGGAATTTTTAACTTCAGACTGACGACAGCACTGCACAAAATGAATGTAGTCGTAGTTGTCAGCGGCAACTTCAAATCAGATTTGTTCTTGAAGACATTCATACCATTTGGTCCAGAACAGAAGAGCTGTAGGTTTTCCCGAGCCTGTAAAGGTCAGGTTTTTATAATCACCACTCAAAACATCCAATACACTACAACATGGAGCTGGAATAGATCGAGCCAGAAGTCCTCGGTGAACAGGAACTTGCGTAGTTCTGCATTCCTTTCGTTTGGTTTCCCGTTTCATTGATTCGTGAAACGTACACAGGCCAGAATCTTCTGCTCTGTTGATAGAAAAACGGTAAACACTTTAAAATGTTCGAAAACTAAATAGTTACCGAGAGATTTCGATTGCTACCCACAATGCATCTGTGCTTAAATAGGTAATATAATTTTTTAAATAGCTAATATAACTTTTCTTACAGTGATAAACTACAAACTTAAAAGTAAATTTGATTGATTTTAATTAATTCTAAATTTGGGCTGTGGCTAGACTTTTGCTTGGAGCCAGTCTAGAGTGAAGCAGTGAGGCGCCTCCTTCCCTCCACTAGCCCTGGGTGCGCACCTTGGACAAGTGCCAGTGCACCCGCAGCCTCGCTTGCCAGGGCCACAGCACGGCGGTTATGTCATAAACTCGATGGCATCTCCGGCACTACATTATCATAACTCTGTTGATTGCAACGTGACAAACATAACTATAGCTAAAACGGAATTAACTTTAGGCTCGTAATTTTACCTTTCATGCGCAGCAAAAACGCAAAATAGGTTAAAATCAATGAATTCCTTCCCAGAAAGCCATTCGACATTGGAAAGTTCACTGTTGCCGACAGGATGATCAGTCAGTGTTTGCATGGCGAGCTTGTACCGCGATGAGGTGATGGGGATCTGAAATCAAGTAAAACAACAGTTTGCTATGTAGCTTGTCAAATGATCGTTATAGCTGACATCATCTTTATCATGTGAGTGGTACCCAGGCTTCACGTCCATGGGAAAAAACCTGGTGTCTCTTCTGAGCATGTGCACATTGATTACTTATGTCACACATACTCGATTCAGCGTTTTTGAGCATTTTAGTGTGGACCGTTGAAAACGGTATGAAAACGGTAACGTGGATGCAGATCTATCGAGGCGTTTTCGATTTCACCGAGAACGAAACCAAATAAAAACGCATTGTTGTTGACAAGGTCTCAGTTGTCAGGTTCAGGGCCTCCACAGATGAGAGACTGCATTACCGAGCACCATCAGTTATTTACTACTTTTTGTCTTCGAAAACAAATGGTTTTCATTAACTATATTTCCGTCTGTGGAGGCTCTTATAAAGCCAAAATATTGGTCCACAACTGTTAATATACTCACTTTCGTTTTATTTTGTAGATGTAAGAAGTAATGTCCGACACATTACAGCAGTCCTTCGATCAGCCCTTGTATGTCTAAGAGGAGAGAGTCCAGCGACGGACACCATTCGATTTTAATAACTATAATATAGTTACTAAATGGCCGCAAAGGGAGTCATCTGTTTTTTAAATAGATCGATTTTTTTAGATAGGGATAGAACTGACAATTTTTTTTTATATCATCAATGTTTTAATATTTTTTTATTATCATTACTATTAATGTAAATATTTTAGATGAGCTAAAGTGTATTATATTATTATTATTATTCCAAAATAGTCTCGATAGCAAAAGATCAGCAATAAACTTGAAAAAAATCACGATTTTTTCAACAACAAACATGTTTCGGCAGTACTACTGCCATCGTCTGTGTAACTGATTAGATATTCGTAAGCGAGCCAGAAGAAAGTTGACATCCAACTCGGCCTAACGAATTTTCTGTGACAGTTTCTCGAACCTTCGTAAATCTACGACACTGATGTCATCGTATCTTTGTGCCACGTCGTATAATACATTTCCAAAGGATCTCGATAGCAAAAGATCAGCAATAAACTTAATAAAAATCACGACTCTTTTAATACAAACAGTTACACAGACGATGGTAGTAGTACTACCGAAACATGTTTGTATTAAAAGAGTCGTGATTATTATCATTATTATTATTACTATTATTATTATTATTATTATTATTATTATTATTTCCCTGAAAACTGTGTTAAAGGACATGAAACAAACTACAACAAATACTGACCGTAATACTGGTGTGAAGTTTGTCCACAGAAATCGGATCTCCGAAGGGCTTTTCATCAAGTAGCAACCGATATCCCGTGGCAACCGCATCACCATCGTCTGAAGGTCTTTGCCACCTTATCACAGCTGAAACACTACCTAGAGTCATCCAGCGTAAAGGAATGCCACAGATGTTCATGAGCTTCAGCATTTGGTAGAGTGGTTAGTTTCAGTTGTTTAAAGCACGTGACGAAGCAAAATTCAAGATTTAATTAAAGTGAGGCAATTTTTTTCATGCAACTTGTCTTGCAACACCATTGCAAGACAAGTTGTACCAGCTATTGCAAGCCATGTTGCACGACGCAATGGGTTCTGCAACTTGGATATTTTAGTGCTGAAATCTCTCCGGAAAGTAGAACTCGGTTTCATGGCCAGGGCAGAGGTATAAGGAGTAAGTAATGAAGTTAAAAAAATATCCCGTTAAGCAAAATATCTAATAAAACTGGCTAAATCCGTTTAGGAGATCAGGTGGCCCATTGGAGCTAATGTTTATCTCCGGTTTCTGTACTGTTAAACGGCAGAGTTTTGCCGGTGTCCACAACGGAACTTGGTCTGTAATTTTGTTATGTATGTTATGAAAAGTAATCACACGACGTTTCTCGTTTGATTTGGAAATAATTTATACTCGTGTGTTTTACAAAAAGCTTAAATTGCATTCGCCCTACAAGCTGATGCAAATTTTATACTTGAAAAACCCACTCGTGCAAACATACTTCCGAATTGAGCTCGAGGTCAGGTGATTACCTACACAAATTTTTCCAAGACTTTAAACAAAAACCAAGTTTCCGTACCACAACGAGAGTAAATGACTTGCCTGTGTAATCTTCGATTTCTTTCAAAGCAGACTCTAACTGACGTTCTAAATCAAGGGCAGACGACATGGCTTTCGCAATCTGAAATGATGAGAACGTGCTTACTGAGTTAGGCAACGACGACGGCGGCGCCAACGACTTTGGCTCAGAAAAATATATTTCTGATTTTCTATTTACTTCTTTCTGTGGGTCATTAGGGTTTTGTTTTCTCTGTCTTAACCTTTGTCAGAGGTAAACGATTAAAAGTTCTTCCTTGAACGTAAGAAAGTGAGAATACTTTTGTTATCACGTCCTCGTACTCCGCAGAACTCTACAAAAGGTCTTTTCACCTTCTGTTTCTAGCGACAACAGGTGATCTGATAGATACATTCCAACGAGCAGATATTGTAGTTAGTAATGTTCTTTCGCGTCGTCGTTGGAGTCACCGTTCTTATTGCTTAAGGTCCCTAACATTTTTAATTTGAGGTTGGGTAAATTGCAATAACATGTCACGTATATACGGGAAAAATTGAGGTGCAATTAGATAACATGTTTTACTACTCATTTAAGGCAGATACCATACGATAAAGCCTTGAAATAAAAAGTCGTATCATTGGCTGGGCAAAGTTTTGAGAGACCTGTGTATGTTCTGCATAACATAAAGTAGGGTGCAGAGCGGAACGGAATGAATCGTATCATATAGGAAAGGAATAGAAGTTCATAACAAAACAGACAAAAACAGAACAGATCGGAACGGAAGTTCAGAAGAGAACAAGAAAAGAATAGAACAGAATAGAATAGAACAGAATAGAATAAAATGATTAAAATAGAACAGAATAGAATAGAGTAGAGTAGAATAGAGTAGAGTAGAATAGAATAGAATAGAGTAGAATAGAATAGAATAGAATAGAAGACTAGAATAGAATAGAATAGAACAAAACACAACAAAACAAGAATGGAATAGAGTAGAACAGTACCTGAAGTTCCTTCTGTTTAACTCCTTTTACAACAACGCTGCCCTGCAGCTGATGAGCTCTGCACAGGAATCTATAGTGGACAAAATAACGTACGGGGACATTGCATTTTGCTCATCTTTCACATCTAAATTATGATCTTCCTGTGATAGGAAACATTTATGTATCTGATGATGAGCCTTGAGACCTTTTATGATGACATCTTGAAAAGTTTATAAACTTAACGAAAAAATGCACAAACTGATGAAAAGATAGTTCATTACAGCAAACCCTAGAACTCAAAGTAAAAGCTTTAAAAAAGAAATGAAAGGATTTGAATAAATAATTCTGCTAATTCTAGAAATAAATGTTACACTGGAAGCATCATAAAAAGTTTGCATGATGGATTTTTTCTAGAGGCAAAGCTGTTGGCAACTTCACTACAATACAAGAGCACCGAAAAAAAATCTCGAGAGCAAACGAGGACTAATTGTCTCAACCACTACATCTAAGTTCTTTAAAGAGCCTATTGGCCCAGCCATTGCTTATTTCCGGTATCTGTATTGTTATAGGGCAAGTGCCGCCTGAAATGACATAGTGATTTTATCATTTTATCTGATTCGACTTGTTGAACTAGTTACTGTGATGTAAATTGAATCACTGTGTGATGGCTCGTTTTCCAGATATTAAGCGCTAAAGCTTGATTTTGTGACGTCATAAGTGTGATTCACTACAATAAACAGACTCAACAAATTGTGCTTTTTTCAGTTTTTGGTGACTCCCTTTCTATTTATCTTGGGGATGGACTGGGTTTTGAAACAAGTGAGTAGTGGTGGAAGAAGAGGGATTAGATGGAGATTGACCATATTGTGCTGCTTGCCCACCGATACCAGGATATAGAGGCAAAGACCAATGTCTTGGCAACTACAGCAGGGAGCTTAGGCTTTCAGAATTATACTAATAAGACAAGACACTTAAGGATGAACAGCAGAACCAATGAATCCATCACGGTGAATGGGGAAGTGGTAAATGAAGTTGATCACTTTACCTACCTGGGATCTAAGGTGTCCACTAGCAGAGATGGAGAAGAGGAGATCCTAGTCCGGATTTCAAAGGCAAGCCAGGCCTTTGCCTCGCTTCGAGGCACTTGGAGATCCAAGAATATCAGCCAAAAGACAACGATCCGATTCTTTAAAAGCAATGTCTTAAGCACTCTACTGTATGCATGGTTGCCACAGCCATAGGTGTTTGAAATTCCCTGACTTTTCCCTGACTTTTTCCTGACAAATGTAAAATTTCCC
>JAOBYJ020060044.1:0-11097 GCA_025403565.2 Palythoa heliodiscus
AGAAAATATAACTTACAGTAATGGTGGCATGGTTGACAGTGGTAAGATTTTTGCTTTCCATCCACAAGGTCTCAAGTTCAAACCCTGGCTATGTCAAGTGTTAAAGATTTGTATAGCCTTCTTTCTGCCAGGTGGACTCAGCTTTAAATCCTTACGAGGTCGGTAAAATGAGTTCTAGTTTCTGCTGGGGGCTAGCCTGCAATGGTTTGGTGTTCAGTGTAGGGGGAGTTAGTGACTCTCATCTGGTTAACACTACAGAAGCCCAGGAGATAAGCATGAGCTCCAAGCCCAAGGATCTAGCTTTGCTTTAAAGCTATATCAGACCTGCAAATTCACATGATTTTATCGTGTGACATATGACTCACAACACAGTGTCCATTTCACCCAATTTGTAAAGGTTCATGCCTGAATAATATAAAAAATAGCGGAGCTCCCATTTATTCCAATTTATTTACTTAGGTTTCCCTACATGCAAGACCTAATTTAATTAAACTGAGGCCAACTATTCCATGGTGCAATGGTGATTCTGTTGTAGAATTCTCGTCTTTTTTTGAAGCTCTCTATACCTCTCTGCTTTTGGTGGACTTTTTGTGGAGTTTTTTTGTGAAAACCTTCAGTGCTTATGAGAAGGAAAACTAAAATCTTCAGTTTTGAGGACTTTCAAGGTTGGTAGGTCTTTCTTTGTGTACTAAAGAATGATCAAGCACTTGAACAAGGTTTTATAATCATTGGCGGAAATTAAGGGTTAAGCCTCCTCCAGTCTACAATTGACCATTTTTTGCCATGGTGTAATTTAATCTTGATGTTGTTGCAGCTGCTGATATGACTAGAGCAGATAAAGTCTGTGTACTTTTACAAAAGAGGCAGGAGTATGACATTCGAGAGCTGAATAAAGCTGTAAATGAGTTTCGAAAGTCTCAACAGCAACCAGACACACGGAAGGAGTGGGATTTGAATGATCCAGATGCACTGAAAAAGGACAAACCTGCAAGAGTATCGGATGATGATCCGCGATGTGGTGTGTCTTCACTTCAGAAGTTCTTGGGAGAAGATTTAAATGGTAAAGAGCGCAAAAAGCTACAGCAAGAGCAAGCAAGGTATATTTAACACACCTAAATGCATTCAGGGCACAAAAAGAACTGCCAGCTAATTGCAAAAATCCTGGCCAAATTGGGAAATGGTGGGCCAAAAAATGTTTGGACTGCCAAACAAGAGAAACTGGCAGGTGGATTTTGCATGTTTCTAGCCAAACAAAATAATATGGCAGACCAATTTTTTTATTTCATGCCCTGTGCATTGATATTTTATGAAATTATTGTTACTTAAAATTCATAGCTATTACTAAGTGTGCATATAACATCTTGTAAACTTCCCTTTTAGCATTTTTTATATGTGACCAATTTGGTATTATTGTGAAATATATATTATAAACATTTTAATAATAATTATTATGAGCTTTAGCTTCTTGACTAATAACCATAGTTATTACTATTTGGGGAGATGGCTCAGATCTCAGCATGAAGGGAGATTTTGATGAGTGGGGAAAACTGGAGTGTCTGGAGAAAAACCCTTTGAGTCAGATTGAGATCAGCCAAATGACAGCCCACATGCAAAGCCAGTAGCAATCTTTTAACCATAAAACAACATGTTGAAGGAAACCAAACAAATGCTTTCTTTGTTTTCACAGCCATATAAAAACAGACTTTCTGATTGGATCTCCATTAACCAATAAAAACCCAGGACATAAACGCCCTGTTCCCTGATGGAGAGAAGGGGTCATTATCTTTTTCTTGAAGGGGGGAAGGTTTAGGTCAGTGCCAGGGTGTTATAAAAGAAAAATCCCCAGATTTTAGATCTCCAGAGGTTGGCATCTCTGACAAAAATTATTGTACTTTACTATGCAGGGAATGGATTAAACAACAAGTTGATGAAAAGAACCAAGATTTTGCTAATCAGAAGCATGGTGATCGACTATATGACTTAAAGGCTCGTGAATTAGATGAGCGAGCTTGTGAGTTAGCAAAGGCCGAGGCAGACTGCCGCCATGCTATAAACATGGCTCACCGTGACTTTAATGAGGCACTGATGAAAGAGAGAAAAACAAAAGAGGAAATGGAAAGATCCCAAGAGCAGGATGATAATTTCACAGAAATATCTAACCATGTGTTTGGTGACATGTTGACCGAAAATCCGGAAGTTGCCAGGAGTGCCTTTGGAGAACACAGGGTTATCACTGATAGGTGGAAGGGCATGACTCCTGCGCAACTGGCAGAGATTCGATACAGCCAGGAACAGCAAATCAGAGAAAAGGAGGTAACTGCCAATAGGCCTTTTGTAGTTAGAGGTCACGTGTCCACACCTACTTTAAATTTATTAGCTATAACAAAATGATGTTCAGAAATAGAAAGAGCAGGTTAACATAAGTTAGAAGGCAAAGTTTCAAGTCTCAACGTTAAGTACTTCAAAAATGACAGCAAATATATAATCAAAATTTTTCTGAGGAAATTTATGTTAAAATGGTACTGGAGAGCAAGGCTTGCTCTTTGGGCAAACAAATCCTTTAAATTTCCTATTTTCTGTTGCTTGCCATTTTTTACACATTTGAAGTCAATAGCTGAAACTTTGCCAGTTTACTAATGTCAACCTGTTCTTTCCATTTCTGGATACCATTTATAATTGTTATAGCTGATTGACTTAAGGTAGCTGTGGTCACGTGACCCCCAGCTGCAAAAGTAGGCCTATTGAATATGAAATCATTGTAAATGAAGTCACATAGGCCTGTCACCCCACTGTGCCACTGAAGATGTGGGCTTTTTAAGTAACTTTTTGAATGACAACTAAATCTAGTCATGGATTTTTAAGGCATCCTAATAGAGCTGCCTTAAGTAGTTTACAATTAACCCATACCATGCTAAAACCCCAACTGCACAAAGTCATGAGGAATAACAGTCTTTTGTTTGCTAGTACATACATACAACAATGATAATACATTTGTTTTATTTAACATAATAATAATAAAAATAATAATAATATTATTATTATAATATTATAATAATGGCAGTCACTTTATTTAGATGTCAATTTATTTAGCTGGCCAAAGGCCTACTAATTGGGGACACTCTCTTTACCACTCTAAGGTGGACAGAGACATATCACATGACAGACACACACACAAATACAGACGTCTCTGAGGGCCTACAGTTTAACGCCCTTAGCCAAGAAGATGCGAAAGTCTATAACCATTTGCAGATGTTAGGGCAAAGGCAACACCTTCTCCTCAATTATTTTAAGACCCTGAGTGTTGGTCTGGCTGGGAATTGAACCCGAGCCTCCTGCATGATAGACTGGCACCTTACCAATTATGCTAACCAGACGGCACATTTTTAGCATTTATTTTTTAAATATTTTTTTATGGAGAATTCAATTTTAAAGTTATATCATTCTATACTAGAACATGCTACTGTGTTATATAATATTTTGAGGGCTCCATTGGCTGCATTTCAAAAAGGTTTTAAGAAATTGTAATAGCACAATGGCTATCACTACTCACAACTCACAGTTGGGCATAATTTATTTACTATTTTACAGCGTCTAAAGGAGGAAGAAAAACGCTTAGCAGATGAATACAATCGTGTGCAACTGTCACAGGCAAAAGCTGGCATTATGATGGAAAAGGAGCTAGAGAGAAAAAGAAAGCAGTTGGAAAGTGATCAGGCAAAAGAGAATATAAGACTTGCCAATGAACAGAAAAGCTTGTAAGTAATCCAGCATATTCCTGTTTATGACCTCAAGTCAGGGTGATAAAAAGTTTTTGTGATCAGTTATTGGACAGGTCGAAGACAAGTTTGTGATGGTCCATAATTAAATTTATTGGGTCAAAAAAAGCTCACGATACATAATTATTGCATTTATTGGGTCAAAAATAAGCCCAGGATCCATTCAACGTTTTGGGTCACACATACTGTAAGCCAGCTGTAATCTATAAAAACAAGCCTGTGATTTGTTATTGGGTCAAAAACAATCCTCATATGATCCATTATTGGGGTGACAAAAATGCAGTTTATCATGGTCCATTTTATATTGCCTTAAAATTAAGTCCCTGATTTGTAATTCTACCAAAAATTTCATAATCTGTGATTCATTACCAGTGGTGGATTTAGGGGAGGGGCCCAGGGGGTTTGCCCCCCCCCCTCCCCTTCCTTACTTGGCTACACTATAATTTTTTTCTCAATTGTTATTCACTTATAAAGTGCATTGTTCTATACAGGTACCACTAAGTATAATAATTATATCTTTAGTATTACATATTATGGTTGAAGGTTCTAGTCGCTGTAAGCCCAAGAAATTTTCACCTCATTTGTCACAACATCGGAATGAAATTTTTATGTGGCAAAACATAATTTCCATCTTATTATGGCTGTCAACAACCAAGTTAAATTATTGTCAGTAATGATTATTCATGCACCAGTGTGGACATGTTTTCTAGTAGGCTGTTTATTGTAGGGAGTACTGTTGTGGTCATGGAAGGGTGAGTTTCTGGGTATCCCTTTCTAGTAGGCTGTTTATTGTAGGGAGTACTGTTGTGGTCATGGAAGGGTGAGTTTCTGGGCATTTCTTTCTAAAAGTTCTGAATCTGCCCCAGATCACAGTGTTCAAAGACTAAACCAAGCTAAGATAGTAACATTAAATTTGAACCACAAAAAGCATACATGCTTAAATGAAGACCCTATACTGTGTGGCGTGGTTACTACTAGGCTATTCAAAATAATTGCTCTACAATTTTCTTTTCATGTGCAGTATGTGAAGTTTTTTAAGCTGCAAACTACTGGGACCAAGTTTTTCATTCACAAGTAATTTTTTATGCAGGCAATGCAATGTAAATTTAACTTTGATCTATTTATACTTTTTTCATAGCCTTTTTTGTCTGTTTTCACTAATGCAGGTTCTTACAATTCAAAATGTGTGCATGCTAAATACAGTAAAAAACACTTCAAATTTTCATGCCTAGGACAATAATGACCTCAGGTCTTAGAAGTTTGTTGCGACCACCACCTCACAAAAACTCCAAACTAAGCACATAGCAACAATTAGGGTTTTATATTATTACTTCCGTAAGGCTAATTATGTTTTCTCCTTTTTCTATCTGTTTACAGCCAAAACTATCTGGAAAAGGAGGTGTACACCAATGAGCCAACAGCTGCATACTTTATGCAGTTCAATACAACAAGTAGATGAGAAAATGAAAAAAGTGTGATCATTGAAAATTTCTTTGTATAAACTGTAAATAAATTGTGGCAACTCTTTACTTGCCATAAACCCCAACATTGGGAGATTAGTTACGGCAATTTTAGGCTTATTAATGTTTGAAACATATTTTGTGAGAATTCTTATTTTTAATTAAAAAGATAACTACAACTTAATCATGAAAGAAACTGTGCAAATTATTATTCTACAGAAAGTGTAGAGTGTTATGAAAAGGATTTTGTTACCATTACAAAAATATGGATATATATCAGCTAAACCAAGGGCAGTCATAAACTAATTTTAATGTTTTTTCTTTTAAGTAAATTTTTTTTTATTGTTTCAGGTGATACTAATAACTTTAAAATATCTGTCCTGGATTTAAACTTTTAATTTATTAGACTGAATAAAGAAATGCCATCAACTGCAGTTCAGTTTTGTTTGTTGGACAATCTTTACTGTAGATGGTGGAACAGAAAATTTTTGGTTTTTTGACTTAATTGTAAACCTTGAAAAATATTACTGCCTATTAATGTTTGTTATTTACTGTTAGTATTAAACAGAGGTCAAGAGCAACAAAAGGAAATAAAAAATAACTGTATTTAACCACTATTTAAAGTTGTAACTTTGTATTTATTGCCATGATACTAATTTATTGGAAAAATCCATTAAGTGGGCTATTATTAATGCTGCGATCTGATTGGTCAGGGAGGGAGGGAAGAAACTAAGTTAGAAATAATACAGAATCTTTTTCTCTGTATTATTTCTAACGTAGTTGTGGTTCCCTTCCTCGCCAAAATGTGTATTTATTTATTTGGAAGAAACTAAGAAGAAAGACTGACTCATGCTCATCACTACCTCAAAGTACAAAGGCATGAGCACAGCTCAATGAGGTCAGACCAAAAGCATAATTATATACTGTACCAAGTACGACTGCTAATTATGGACCATGAGTGACCTCACTGCACAGCATTGTCACGGATACATCAATTTTGTGTACTCACACATCAAGTTTCCAGGCAAGATCTCCCAGATATTACAGAAATGCTAAAATAAAATTTTCTCAACTATTGAAATGCTGCTTTTTTGTGTTTTGTTTATTTATTGTGGTTTCCTGCTTCTTGCATCCTGAGTCAAAGAGTATCAAACACTTATGTGTCCTTTCCACCAAAGTTAACTCAGATTTCCATCTTTATATTTTATTACGAGGTTAGTAAAAATATGAGCACCAGCCTCTGCTGGGGGCTAACTTGTGATGGATTACTGTACATGTATGTTCTGTCCAGCGCAGCCGAGTCAAAATTATGACTCTCTTTCAATTTAACACTACAAAAACACAGATAAGCATCGTTCCCCATAAAAGATGCATATTTAAGATTATTTTAGCTACTAGGAATTCTATCATACAAACTAGCATTGAGGTAAGTGTAAGAACACTTGTGATGTGACTGGAAAGTCAGGAAAAATTGACCTCCACATGCCTGCTCATAGTAACTTGCAACCACTATTAGTGAACAATATAATTTTTATAAGCCACAAAATTGTTTATACATAGGGCGATTCTTCATTCATTTCTTATCATCTATTTTCATTTTTACAGTTCCTCCAAAATCTGGAGTGACTGAATGGTCTTGATGTGCATCTCAACAACATTTAAAGCAGCTATAAAATTAGTAAATAATAATTTATTAGAAATTAGTTAATATTTAAAAGAGAAAAATAGCAAAGCCTTGCATAAAAAGGTAATTTGGCATCAGCTGTACACGCTGTTTCCAGAATTAACTAGTTCATAATGTTAAATAATTCTTAAAGGTCTCATGATTTATATTCTATAATACAATCAGGACCAATTTTTTTAAACCGTCTTAATATTTAAATACACCCATCCAGTTTTTTAAAAATTTTATAATGACTTGTCTTTGAACTGTTCTTGCAACAGTCTAATGGCTGATACAAAACAAATAACTTTCAGCATGTCTTACTGGTAACGGTAATCACTCTCAAAAGGTGTTGAAACTTAAAATAAACTGTAAGTTTTAGTATTCTGAATTCTTAATTCATATAATTATTTTCTATTCTATTCCTATTGGGGTCATTGCTATATAAATACAGTCATTAATTTGTAATTTGTACATGCTGTTCAAAAAAGGTATAAAATTTAATAAAACAACCAAATTAAAAAGGTTTCTCAAAATTGTTTTTAAAATGCCAGTTTTCAACTGAACCAAAAAGTGCTTAATATTAAATAATTTTAGTCAGTCATTGTACATGACTGACTTGTGTTACTATGGTTATTCAGCTCTTCTGCATATTAATTATTAAATGGCTACAAAAAATAATTACATTGAGATGGATTTCGTTTTGTACAAGTTAAAGCCCAGCTTAAAGCTACCATAGGCATGAATGAAGAAAACATGATTAATTTTTAGCATACAACTTAGCAGTTTTTTTCTATACTTTTGTCTAGTTATTTTCTTGCTTGTTCTGTACTCAGCTGTTTCATGGATAGCTAGCACACTCTGTGGTGGTACTTGTGATCCTAAGAAGGAGTAATTGAATCACAAGTTCATGTTGGAAAATAGAATGTGTACATGAGATAGATCTACACGAAACGATCATCTTTATTTTTAAAAATTATAATGTTACCATTAAATAACAATTAATCAAAATAATTAAATAAATATTTAAAAAGAAACTTGAAATGAACTTTGTTTTACACATGATCGTAAAAGACCATTTTCAAATTTGCAGTTGCTGCTGACTACAATGACAGCAGATTCAATTTGTACAGTCTTAATTAGCCTCAATATGAAGATAAATATTCCTATATGACAAGGTAGTTTTACACTGTGTGTATTGTTGGAGGTGTGACTACAATTATTTATTTGAATATTTAACAACAAAATGAGGCTAACACTGTGTCAAATGAATCTGCAGTCATTTAAATCAGCAGCAACTACGAATGCGAAATTGGTCTATTATTGTTTGGCCGAGCTAAAATCAGTTCTTGCAATCCACCTTAATTTAATCTTGGTGATGACAACATGTGTTATAAAAATCATTAAATTATCAAATATTGTACAAAAGCAAACAAAAAATAACACTCAAATGTTTTAGCTTAACTAGCAAGAAGAGTATTCACATGTTCAATCAATATTAATATAATCTGTTTACAGCCGACTATGCCAAATGTGCCCAGTGCAAGAAAAAGATGAATACAAAAATACCTGGGTAAGCTTTTGCAGTTTGCTTTCAACTCTATCACATTCTCAACAAATTGGAAAATATCAGTGGTGTAAAAAAAGTGAAAACTGACATGTTAAGGACTTTTCTTGAAAGGACCCCTTCTAGAATTCAAGGATTAAATTTCAAGTCTGTGCAAACCCTGAAAAAAGTTTATTCAACGAAAATCCTTACCTTTACAAGTTTAAGCCAATGAGTTTTAGTTTGTTCAGATTAAGAATTGAATCTGCAATTACTCTTGCTGTGCTTTTCTAAAAATAAGGGAAATAATTTAAGAATAATTTAAGATAACAATTATAATAATAATTGGTCTAGGCAAATCATTTATTGGGTAAACAAGCTGATTAAAATCCTTTACAAGCCTGAGTGGCCCCTTTAGAGATGGTGCTTAAACTAACTCCCCCTGGACAAGACACTAATCCATCGAAGGTTAGCTATAGGGCTCCCCCAGCATAAGCTGGTACTGATTTTACCAACCTCATAACAAAAATACAAATCTAAGTCAACTTTGGCAGAAAAGAATGTCACACAAATGACAGTTCAACACTTGGCTGAGCTGGGTTTGAACCCAGAAACTTGTGGTTGGAAGGCAGAGATCTTATCACTGCGCTACCGCATTTACTATGAGAAGAGATGGACCATTATAGCTACAGAATATAATGAATGTATTTGATAAACCTATAAAATAAACCTTATGTTTTCGCATTTGTATTTCAAAGCCACTATTAACATATAAATATTTATAAATTAAAATCAATGTTTCTTAATTTTTAATTTCAGAATTGGGACATATTGATTCATTCTGGGTTATTTAATACTTAGATTTTCCTCTGACAGAAAAAAACACTGTTAGTTTGTTTCTATGTACTGCATACTGTGGAAATTCAGAGACTAAATATGAAATCAATGTTCTTTCACACATGTGAATAAACAACTTCTTGCTGCAAGGTGAATAAACATGCATTATCATCACTACGCATGGCCAAATAATGAACTGCCCTCTCTAAATTGTTCTTTTTGGCAGGTGGTAAATGCATTTGCAGGCCACACGTTGGCCACTAGGTTTGCGAAAAGGAATGTTCAATATTTTGGCCAATTTTGCCTTGTGTAGTGATGATAATGATATTACATGACTTTTATCAGCACATATTAGTTTATTTGTGCCCTTGTAGCATCATTTGCACCCTTGCTGCACTCAAATGCAAACAACACTACTCAGGCCACAAATGCCCTCCAGAAGTCATGTCATTGCCCAATTATTAATAATAGACCATTTTCAAATTCTTCGTTTCTGCAGATTCATTTTAGGAGGGTTAGCCACATTCTGAAGATAAATATTCCTAAATAACAAATAATAAAACAAAAATTATTGTAGTTTTACACTACCTACTTAACTGTGTGTATTGTTGGAGGTATGACTTCTCGCTTTCTCTCACTTGTATTTTTGAATATTTAACACAAAAATGAGGCTAACCCTGCTAATATAAAATGAATCTGCAGTCATATAAATCAGCAGAAACAAAGAATTCGAAAATGGTTTATGGAAATAAATAAATCAATATATATTTATGTTAACATAAAGGTATATAACCTGATATCCTCCTGAGGTAACCATCAGAACTGGGATTCCTCTTTGTCGACATTCTTGAAAGACAATTCTGTCCCTTTCAATGATTCCCTAATTAAATTATTAAGACAGAAAAACAGTCTCTTTTTATCCATAAGTTCAAAAATTGAGTTTTCGAGCAAAGTTTTGGTACACTGGAGATCTGGGGAGAGACAAGCACCATGCAGTCAAGGGAGAAAAGGAATGGGGAGGAGTTCCCTTTCTATCTTGACCATGTGCTGCTTATCTCTCCACAGCTCTCCATTTATAATTTAACAGCCCGTATTTTCTGAGATTACTTTTTTGAATTATTAATTAGTTTTCTGAGATTTGCCTGGGCTTAAATGAAAATTTTCAAGGCTTTTCCACTAAGATTTCCTAGCTTAGGATATCCAGGGCCTCAAAAAAAAATAAAATCCAGGATTTGCCAGGATTTCTTGGGTCCTTATGAACCCTGGATAATTAATCTTTACTTTTTTTATGCTCACCTCAGGAGAAATGGCTAAATTTCCCAATGGATCTCCAATCAGAATGTCTGTCCCTAGGAAACAATGATTTAGCAAGATATATATTAACAAATTAAAATAAATGGGGAGGCCAAAATATGCATAAATCTACCATTTTTTATGCTTCCACAAGCTGATAAACCACCATATGAATACAAGAAAAATAGCACGGGTGTGCCAAGGATATCAATGGTACTAGTGATGAACTTTACATATCATGTTGTAAGATTGTCAGTGGGTTAATTAGCGTAGTCCTAAGGAGCTCTCTTGTTGGTGGTAATGACTGTCCCTTTGACACACTGTGTGGAAGACATGCATCATTATAGTTTATGTGGAAGTCTTCCTACAACCCACTGATATATGATCTCACAACACAATCAACTGTACATGTACTGTTACTGCTGGGTTCAAACCATTTACCTTTTCACAAAAACAAACAAACAGTTAACTTTGATCATTATAATTAATGTTAAAACATGGGCAACATAAGTATTGTAAACT
>JAOBYJ020060583.1:0-11090 GCA_025403565.2 Palythoa heliodiscus
CCGAGTGGTTAAGGCATCCGACTAGTAATCTGGAGACCCGGGTTCAATTCCCGGCCGAATCACATTTTCACTCATGCTATCAGTTGTCCAGATTCCTCTCCCCACTTTACTATTAATTATTTCTTAGGAGGATAGGACCGTGCATAGCCGAGCAACCGGGGGGTAGCGAGGCGATCCTGATTTGCAGGCAATCAGTTGTCCAGATTCCCCTCCCCACCCTACATGAATATTTATTCTCTAAGGGGATAGGACCGTGCATAGCCGATCAACTGGGGAGTAGTGAGGCGATCCTGATTTGCTGAAAATGTGTCTCCTTGGAGCCAGCCACACTAAGGTCGATATACAGCCACTTTGCCAGCGTGGTTGGTTCGGTGGCCGAGTGGTTAAGGCATCCGACTAGTAATCTGGAGACCCGGGTTCAATTCCCGGCCGAATCACATTTTCACTCATGCAATCAGTTGTCCAGATTCCTCTCCTCACTTTATTAGTTATTTATTTCTTAGGGGGATAGGACCGTGCATAGCCGAGCAACCGGGGGGTAGCGAGGCGATCCTGATTTGCAGGCAATCAGTTGTCCGGATTCCCCTCCCCACCCTACATGAATATATATTTATATATATATTTTACTTAAATTTTATATTGTTAGTTATGTTCACATTGTAATTGACGCTGAAAAGCCCCCTTGGGGATGTGTTCAATAAAGTATGTATAAAGTATGTATAAAGTATGTATAAAGTATGTATGAAGTATGTATAAAGTATGTATAAAGTATGTATAATGCCGCCCTTCTACTTTTAAATTTAACTTCAGTTTAGGTTTCTGTATATCCTCGTCGTATAAGAGGCGTTTTTTGAAGCCCAAATCTTTAATTTGTTACGAATTTGCTTTCATTTGAGTTTGTCCGTAGGATGGGTTAAATCAATTCCCACCCCCCACACCCACTTTTTTCTCTGAGTTTTCTAAATTTGTAATTTAAGGGGTGTATGTGATGAAAAAATATTGCTTAGTTGACATTAAGTAAATAACTGACATAATAATTGACATAATAAATGATTAAAAAACATTAAAAAATTTGTGTCTTGCCGCAAAAATTGACAAAACGGTACAACGTAACGTAAGTGATTACCGGCGTCAGCCCCAGACCTGACTTATGCACGTGATCAAATCGTCTTAGACCTGTTCTAATGCACGAGATTAACATCTCAATACAAGGTTTTGGAGCTTGAACATTGACCTCTAACACACAACATTATCTGGTCAGGTAATGAACAAGTTGTGAATTTCATGGCTGATCGATTCATAATGAATGTAAACTAAATTAAAGGCGATGATCTAAACACCCATGCAATTTGTAAACGCGCAGCTGTCTACTTTTTAGTTCTTTTGAAAGATTCGGAAGCAGTTTGTTTCTATGATATTTGCAAAAAGTAAAAGGCTCATTTCCCTGAAAGGAAAGAGTATGATAACTGAGGTAATCTCTATTTACAAATTGCTTTAAGTTAATCTGAATCAAGTGCAACAGGAGAGACTAGAATACTTTTCGCGGCCACAGGAAGGTTGAAGACATGACTTCGATCAACAGTGACTCTAAAAGGTTTTTTAAAACAGTCTTCCATATTTATATACATAAGGACAGAACTGATTAACTGAATCTCATCGATGCCGCCAATGAATTTGTAAAACGAAATAATAACCGTAAACGATATTTTGGCAAGTTTTCATCTTTTGATTCTACCACAGGTTGAACTGATGAGCTATATTTTCCCTGCATGATGAAGTTCTGCTCAAATCAGTTTCCAAGGCAACAAAGTGTTATCCTCACCCAAATCAGTCTTAGCTTTTGAACATTTAGGGCTAGATCTTCACGGTCCAACGTAAACAGCAAAAAATGTTATTATTTGGTTTAGTACTACATTTTATGTATACACAGTTTTTTGAGGGGAGAGTGGGTGATAACAGACTGCACTAGTACTGCCGCGTTGGCTAGAGGAAGAGATATGAAAACTTCCTTTCTGAACTGCAGTTTGATGTTATCTTGGCTAGCTTCCTTCGCAGTCGTTAAGCCCAATTCACAATGATAAGTATAACATCAAACAATCAAAACGATAGCACAGATAGTGTGAACGGAAGTGACATAACCGATAAGCATGAAGTAAACACAAACAGGGGCGCACCTTGCTGTAAGCCAGGTAAGAACTGACTTACAAGGTTTTTTTTTACTTCAAATTTTGCAGAAATCTTTATAGGTCCGAGGGTCATTGCACTATTAAAATTCCAACAGATTTTGTCAAGAGTTACAATTGAAAACAAGTCCGTCCAAAGTTACCGGTCATCACTAAGCTTGTATATCATTTCCTAGTGTATTATACTGACAATATTAACCTTTTTTTCAACTTGTGCATCCTGGCTTACAGGTAAAAACTGGCCAGGAACTCGCTTATGTTCTGTTTGTGTCGGAATTGCTAACAAGCATTACGTAAATACAAGGAGAACGGAAGCTTTTGACTGTGCTTGTTTTATAGCTTTTGTCATTTCATGTCTGTTCACACTATGCATTTCATGTAGTGCTAGTCTTATAAATTTACTAGTAGGAACTAGGGTCTATTAAGTATATAGCGGGAGCCTCGAGAAAGCCTGACAAACAACAACTGAGAAGCAGACTATAACTTGGGGTATTTTGATATTTGTTCATTTGTGAATACAAAGCGTCGTCCTTAGTTATGTTATTATACTAAAGATTTGGGAAATAAGAAAGAGATTGAATGAGCAGCAATTAAAGTTCGAAATACGAACAGTAGTTCTTGCTTTCCTTTTTATTTTCCTTACTAAATAACATCAATTTGTTTTTACGGCCTTAAGACTGACTATAACCACTGTTAGTTTTCCTAGTATGGCCTTTGATTGAGGGATAGTTGATCGTCTGACCAGTATAGTGAAAGGCGCGATGGTCTAAACATTCGCCGGTACTAGAACAAAGACAGCACCTTTTCGTCCGCAATTTTGCCGTAAACCCAAGCTAAAGCACCTGACTTGGTCAATGCTCCGACGAATGGTAAACACTCAAAACGGAAGCCTTCGTTAACATCCTACGGCTATGAGTATGAAAATTTGTGTTCATTTCGTAGCACGTTTTACTTACTCGCCGACTCATTCAATAGTTGTTTTAAAAAACCATTATCAGGGCACGTAATTTTGTTGTGTGAAGATCTTGACGTGCGAACCAACGGTAGATGCTTTTCGACCGTGTCCGATAAGGCAATATCAGCTAATGCTATCTTTGGAAATATCGCGTGACTCCAAGGAGAATGTTTACAAACAAACTTACGCCTCGATTTAAAAAATTTGCATTCAGTAGTGATAATAAAAGTGGCAAAACCGAGAATAAACTCTGTAAAGACGATCTTAAAGAAACGTCTCACAAACGTTTTGAGGGAGCGATATGAAGAAAATGTCTCGGAAAACTCTTTGCTATTTCTGATATCAAACTGCAAACATTCTGCTCGTGTTTTAAAGATTACATAATTTTACCCGTAATTAAGCAGTTGAAACAACCAAATCGACCTTTCTCAACTCTGACTTTACCCATGTCCATATTAGGAAATATGACACGACTAAGGAACTGTAACGCGCCCTTACAACAGAAGTGCCTTTTGTCTCTTTATAAATATGACGTATGAAGCACTGCTTTTAACTGGGGGCAAAATATGATATTTACAAGTACAGTAAATTTAATGGGCGTTCTTGTACCGCTTTAGGTATTATTCATATATAGAAACAAAAGCTATATCTAATCATCATCAACGCCTACTTAAAATTGAAAAAAAACCCCAAAAACTAACAAAACAAAAAACAAAAACAAAAGGTTACAAAAAAAACGTGTTTCTATTTTTCTTTGGTGACTACATAATGTAGCTTATCTATAACTTCCAGATTGCGTCTAATGTGTACGTAGCTTTACGTAACTCCAATATACAATTAAGAAAAATACAATTTTAAACATGCCACGTGTTTATTTAAAGGTTCGAAAAGAATTCGTATACGTGACAAACACAATCACTTTCCTGTTTTAAGTGCTTTTATAGATGTTCATAGCTGTCATTATGAACTCGATATCCTTGTCTCCTCGGTTTTCTCTTCAAAGCAACAGAATTTTCGCCGTTTCGAACACAATCCATTTAACAAAATGTCTGTGTGCTAATGTCGGCTTGTCGCATTGCCTTCATAAAGCGTGTAGCATGACGTATTCCGTTGTTTTCGCCGAGCAGGAATAATATTTTAAAACGGATAATGTTTTGTTGATTCTTTTATTATTAAAATATAAACACTCTGGTAAATTAAGTCTCTGACGTCAATCGCGTAAGTAGACGAACGTTCCCGACTGCAGCCGAGTCTGGACCGTCGTGTTTTTGTTTGGTCCATCTCCATGGCGCAGCATTCCGATCAAATTACCCGGAACAAAATTTTAAACTATAACTACCCAAACAATCTTGTGAAGTTATTTTGCAGTGTCACACGCTAGGGCGATCACTAGAGCTAAACGAGATGGGATGCCCCTACTGTTATCTGGCTGCACGCTTACGCTCGCCGTGTCCGTGCTCACTTTACCAGGCAACAGGATCATTCAACTCTGCTATACCTTTAGCCCCTAACTTTTCAGTCTCTATGCGTATGAACAGTGACGGAGATAACAAGACTGCTGAGAGAGAAAGTGAGAAGATAAGGGCTGGGGAATGGGAAATGGGAGTGAGGGAGCCTCAAAGTCTGAATGAATTTGAGCGCTTGTCACCACTGCGATTCCCATATTTTTATTGTAGTTACCCCATGTCGCCGATTGTCTATTTCGGTGCAAAGACTTTGCCTCAAGTATCTACAGCTCAGCCGTTTAAAGTGTCAAGTTATGAAAGTATGAACCCGGTATGGGCACAGCTGCACCCAGAATTGACCTCTCCCCTTAGAGGAGAAAGAACAGACCTCAGCAAGGTAGAAGAACCGCGCAAAGAGGAATATCACAGCTCAGTAACAACAACTGAGAGAGCAAAAACACAGAACGTCAAAACACACAACCACGAGAATGCATGGGGAGGACCGACATACACCGAGCTTATCACTGAAGCCATTTTGTCTACTCCAGAACACAGAATGACTTTGTCACAAATTTATGATTGGATCACAGAAAACGTAGAATACTTTAGGGAGAGAAAGAATCACACTTCTGCCCGAGGATGGAAGGTTAGTGAGAAGCTGAACACAATTTTTCAATTTGCTTTATTTTATACTTTAGGAATTTTTCGCAGATCAGTAATTAGTAATAATTAATTACTAATAATCGCTCGTGATCAATAAATCATTTTACGTTCCGCTGCAAATTTCTGGCTGCCAAAACGTAGAATCCGTTTGAGATCGGCGTTATTTAATTACTATTAGAACTTTGTCACGAATCATCTTAGCCCTTTATATATTAACAAATTATTTATACTAGGTTTTGGTATAAAAAATTTGTATAAAAGTTTGAAGAAATTATAATTTTTTTATTCGGTTTTGGAAAGTTTGTTAACGTTACATTCATACATGCATTACTTTCTGCTTTCTTGTCAGTCCTATTCAAACTCATATAACAAAGCGGAATATTTTGTGAATAATTTTCCCCGGAAAGGCCAGATCAAATAAATGCTGCCATTAACTTATTCTTAGAATAAAATTATCTTGAAATAAAACTAAGTTTTTGATTTCTGAACTCTAGTAAGTTTACTGCCATTTTTTTATTAAAATTTATGCTGTTTAAAAACACTGTAGTTTCTATTGGATTAATTTTAGGCTGTTCAGATGTATGCTAATAGAACGCTATAAAATCATATATTTGTCTTGTCTGCAACAAAAGTTAGCTATTTCTTAAATTTAACTAAACTTTTGTTTGAGCGAGCTGCAAAACATCACTCAATTTGAGTGGAAGTGGTAAAATACTTTACTTAAAAGAATAAGACTTTTGAATTAAAAACAATAAGACATTTATAATACTGTAAAAAACGATTTTTATTTCTTCAGACCTTGCTGACCGCATGAAACTCGCTAATTCAATTTAAAATAGGTAAACACGTTTTTCTCTCTTTCTACGTCAACCCGTTTAATGCAGCGAAGTGGAGCAAGGCGCCAGAATAATGTTATGTCACAGATGTTTACTTTTGCGATCCTGAAAATCACTTTTAAAAGTCCTGATATAACGATAGTTCCCCTAACACAGCCCATTTAAATGCAGCAAGTTTGATTTCAATACATAACATAATCAAGATCAAAAATATCATTTGATATATATCAAATATAGGCACATCACACTCGATTACTTTTTCATACCGGCGAGAACACCCACGCGACGACCCGAAAAAGCCGCATAACCTTTTCCATTTTACAGATTGTAGTAACGCACTGATGATCTGATATAAAACAACCAAAACCTGCCAACACTCACGATTGTAAGAATCTCGCAGTTTTTTGGCTATTTTTTCACTATGTTACGACAAGGTCCCGAATTCTCGAGATAAGTAGAGAAAAAATATCGATAAATATAAACTTTAACAAAATCCCTTTATTTTCTCGAAGAAAACAAGAATTTTTTCTTGTCAGTAGCTTTGTTTGTGTTGCCAAAATTGGCGTGCCCAGAAGCTACTAGTATACCTGGTATAAATGGACTCCAGCTGGAGATCTCAAAGCTGGAATCTTCAAAGAATTCAACACTTTCTTAGACCTTGGAACAACAGCAGTAAATCGGAAGAGCAGGATTATTTTCAGTGATCAAACACTTTTTCTAAATCTTGCGATATTTTGGTGAAACTTTCCATTTATGATCCTCGGGTGCTGGCGGGTCTACAAGCCGGCTAACCAATATGTATTGATGGTTTTATTTTACGCCGGATTGGCTCATTAATAACACCGTAACTGTCTCAAAAGTTGTCATCGACAACTTTAAAAAACTTAGCTTTATATAAAGCGCATGATTAAAAATTATCTTATACCATAAAGAATGCAGCGAATAAGAGTCCTGGAATTGAGCTGTCAGTATTCAACGGGTAGTATTAAAGGACTTGTTATGAGCATTTTAAAACTTGTTTCAAGAGCA
Source organism: Palythoa heliodiscus (assembly GCA_025403565.2). Classification (NCBI taxonomy): domain Eukaryota; kingdom Metazoa; phylum Cnidaria; class Anthozoa; order Zoantharia; family Sphenopidae; genus Palythoa; species Palythoa heliodiscus. The sequence continues at coordinate 7,112 of JAOBYJ020060583.1, forward strand.
TTTAGATCAATTTACAAATAACTTTTGAACTCTTGTGAAGAGACGTCTTTTCACAGAAAGAAGACGTGAAGTTTGTATTTCTCAAAAGTATTCTAACGGTATGAATTAAACGATCAGAATACTTTCTGGAAGGAAGTTATGGGATAAGTTAGTTATTCAATGATACGGAGTGGACTGCTGCAGAAAATAACACTTGTCATTTGTAATTTCTTCGTGGCATATTCGACGGCATCCCACTCGAAATCATTGAATAACTAGAATACTGGGGCAACGCCGGATTAAATGCAGAAGTTAGTAGACATATTTTGCTCATTGTAGCGTACTTTTTTTCTTTCGGTAGAATGCCGTTCGCCATACTTTATCACTGAGAAAGCGGTTCAGTAGAGTGGCGCGAACAAGCGGCGCCGCCAGTTGGTACAACTCTTGGTGGACGATTAATGAAAACCAAATGACTCGCAGAAGAGGAAAAGTAAAAACCGTATCCACTGAACGTACATCCAACAACGTTTAGTCACCTTAGTAACATCTGAGAAAAATAGGATCAATTTACAGAAAGGAGGGTTAGGGAACCCGACGGTTGTAAAAGGGATTTTGACGCGGGTAAATGCAGTTGGAATACCGTAATACCAGATAAATTTTCAAGAAAAAAACTAAAATAACAAACTGAAAACATTCCGAGATGGAAGATGCCGAGATGCTACATTTTATAAAAAGACGTTCTTCGTCTTTATATGTGGCTACCAGAGAACGAACGCCGCAAAACTGAAGAGAAACATCGAGAAAACCGCGAATAATAAGTAATTAAATATAACAACGACGATATCACACGAGGATGAATTGCTATACAAAAGTTTGAATTGTGTTGGTGGCATAAATACTTTTTTATAAGTTTAGTTAATTAAAATGTTACAGAAAGAAACATACTTTATTGCTGAAATCGATACAAAAATTTCTCAGAATGCTATAAAACACATTGTGTTGATAACATTGGATAGCTCAAGATAGTTGAGTCATTACGCCAATATTGGACCCATTGCTTGTAAACCTCCATGTCTGCTTGCGTTATATCAATAAAGATGCCTGAGAACACATTCTGATCGGAGAGTTATTTCGTTGTTTTTTTTATGTTAGTCACATTAATAAAGAGTACAAGACTTCCCAAACCTGGTTTACTAACTCCAGTTAAAATTATCCAAGAAAAGGCGCGATTTCGGTTTAGTTATTTCACGTTCCAATTGCCTCTACATTTAGCATACGTTGTTGGCTGCGTATTTTGAATCTTTAACATACTGTGCACGCTAAATCAGGCAATTAATTCACTCGCCTTAAAAGACGAATGAAATTCCGAAAGAAAACTTTTAAAAAGAGATTTAAAATTTATTTCACAATTTAAACCGCTAAGAATACATTCCCAAAAATTTGATAGCAGTTTTTTAGCGCACACACTGAGAAATCTGCACAGCATCAAAGCGTTTCAGCACCAAACATCCTCTGCGAGATTGCCCCATGAGGATGCTAAGAGTGAACGCCCAATATCCCCGTTTCCGGAACTATTCCGCGTGCCCGTATCGCCAGGACATTGTATCTGCAACTCTTTTCAGCTAACTACTCCATTCATTTCCTTTAAATTCTGTTTATTTCTGGAAAACGAAGCAACTCATGCATATAACCAGTCAATGGTCAAGTAACGATCCCATTAAAAAGTAGGTAGGTCGACGGCAATGGAATGCAGAAAGGTGCTAATTGCGATATTGTTAAACCGTTAATCTCACTGGCTAAATTTTGAAAATCGACCATATCTTCGTAAGTAAGCTTTCTTTCCAGTTCACTCATTCATTCTCTTCTAGTTGAAAAATTTTTGTTCTTAAATTAAAGAAAAATTCCATGTGGGGAACATCGAAAATCAAAAAGTTTCCTTGGCTTTGGTTTTGGAGTCTTATGATTGTACAAATTATTATAGCACAAAAAAAAATTGCTTTAAAATAACGTTTCATTGCATTTTACTTTAAAATCATAATGTAAACAGGTTGATGTATTCTCAGTATGAAAAATTATCTAAACATTCTGGTGTGGGGAAAAGTGAAATGGCGCAGAACAACTGGATGTACCCTAGTTCTCACTCGAACCATTAAGAAATTATTGTGAGTCTATATACTGGTAGAATTTTTGACCGAATGGAAATACAAGGATACTATTGGTTACAATTATAAATCGATTAACAGTTGGAAGGCCTATTACGAATCCAGGGCCGGCCGAAGCTCATGGTCTTTGGGGGGAGGGAACAGAAAAGATTTTAGCGGGACGCCGAAGGCACGAGCATGTGGTGGGGAGGGGTCAGGGGGTATGCTCCCCCGTGAAATTTTGGCAAACGACACTCTGAAATGTCAATTCTGCGTATTCTAGGGGGTAATTTAAAATAATTTTTGATGGGTCAGGTTTAATTTTTTTTAGCAACAATCACCAGTTTTTTTAAGTGTAGCGAATACTAACTGGAAAGGCAGAGAACAGGGGCGGATTTAGGGTTTTTTATGAGGGGTTTGCTGCTAATTTTGTTTGTGTACACCTGTATTACTAGCGGCCAAGTTGCTTACCTTCCACTATGGGGGAAGCGCCCGTGCGTGACTAAAACTATGTTTCGCAAGAGACTGTTAGCAAAGTTCAGCGGTAGTAATTTAGCGATTTTTATTTAAATTCGGAATAATTCACAAAGCAAGCCTCAATATTACTTGTTAGAATTATTCACAAAGAGGAATCATATTTTTATGGGACATTTTCACAGGTTTTCACAAACCGGATAAACCTGTCTGGATCCGCCCCTGGAGAATACGGCATGGCATAAAGTACGATAACAGACCAAACCCGTGGTAAAAACGGTTCTTTTAGAGTCAATAATACCTTTTCTAACGATAAATTTTGTTTTATTAAAACGAATGATCGCAAAAAGAAATGTCCAACTCAGTCCCAAAATTGGGGAGGGGGGGGTTGGGGGAAAGGCTGGCGTCCCTCTTATCCCCCCCTCCTTCCTGCCCCGCCGGCCTTATAATATGTTAAGAATGAAACGACAACATAGGATCCGATGTTTCTTTTGTTTACGCGTGACACCAAAACTGCCTTACTCACTAGTCGAGATGATTCCACTGACGAGTTAAAGAGGAGAGCTCTTTTACTTCCAAACTGCAAAACAAATTACCAAAAACCCGCAAAAATCCCAAGAAATAAAAAAGATCCTATATATAAAATAATTTACTATCCACGTTTTTACAAATTTTCCCAAACCATAAAAATCACAAAAAGATGAAAAAACCTACACAATAGTATCCGCCTAATAGTGAAAAACTTCAAGACTGCACGCTAAAACGTTGTAAACAATATCAAAATACGGTCTTTAGGAATAACTATACATTCCGTACTGAGTAAGGTTCAGTCAATACTGGCTATCGATATCTGGCTATTTTGAAAAGTGATGATTTTTACACCATTTACAGGTTGTAATGCTTTATACAGATTTATCTGACAACTGTCATGCTGTACCATGAACTGCACAGGTAGCAAACAAAAAACGGAGGCCATATATACTAGCTCACTTAAGGTTTGTTCAAGTATATATGACTCTGGTTAAGTTGGCTACCCTTGCAAACTGGACAAACTAGTTTAAGCTGTTGAGCCTGTTTTCTTTTAGCTCATATAAGAAACTGACTGATCTGTTTTCTATGCTTGGCCTCAAGCTGCTGGTGTTTTGGCAAACAGGTCTGAACTTTTCATATGATTGCTTTGGGCAAACTGCTAAACTATGCACGAACAATTTATTATTGTGCAAAGACTTGGCTTTGTCAACCAAATTTGATCTTAACTGTGATGAAAATTTTCCACTAGGATTCAAGTACTTACAACGACGTATGTCCCCTTTGTTAGCTAACTAGTTCATTATTTCGGAGCAGATCATAGTTATCTCCGAGTTTTGTACTGTTAAATGAATGAG
>JAOBYJ020060798.1:0-11089 GCA_025403565.2 Palythoa heliodiscus
CTATAAAGTGACCATTCATTTTGTTTGTCTTGAAGAGTGGAAATGATTGGTGTTATTCATTCTAACTTTTGAACCAGCTGATGAAACCCTATAAAGTGACCATTTATTTTGTTTGTCTTGAATAGTAGAAATGATTGGTGGTATTTATTCTAGATTTTGAACCGTTGGGTGAAACTCTATATAAGTTACCACTTCTTTCGATTGTTTTGATGAACAGAAAAATTCGCCACTTTGGAAACTAGTGGAAGCCTGGATCAAGTTTAGTTTCGCAAAAGCTACTGGGATCGTTACAGTGGGCGTGACAGTCGTTCAGCTCTATCTTTCACAAGTTCTGCTCCAGCTATATCGCCTTCTGCCACTCTAATTTCTTCTCCACGTTTCGATAAATGATTTTGCTCCATGTTCATTTCACTCGATCGATTTTTGCGTCCCCTGTAACGATCCCAGAAAACTTTGCGAAATCAAACTCGGCCCACGCTGCCACTTGTTTGTAACTGGGACGGTGTTATTAAAGCGGTAAAAGATTGCCTAAAAATGTAATCAATTGATCAGACAAATTTGGAAAGTGATTCTCAACTTCAGAACCTCAAACGGTAATCAAGAAAAAAATTTCATAATGGCATTATACATACTTGGATTGTCTCTCCATGGCCGAAATCCTTAGGGCCTCCCAGCGGTCATTTAGAGACATCATCTGGTCTCTAATCTCGTTCTCTTCCTTCTCACTCACAAGACCTTCACTTATCAACTGGTTACCAAACTCCAACACGTTGCCAACATTGGCCTGGTGATTGGTGAGATCCATCATAAAATCCTAGAAAAAAAACCCCAGTGCAATGTCCAGGTTAATGAGCTCTTTTTAGGAACTATTACCTGCAGGGCAGCAAGGTACATGCCTTTCCATGGGAGGAGGTTAAAACTTTGAATCTCGGCAGGACCCATAGAAGATACATACTGTTATTAACTGAGTGCGAAATTCGTACCGTAAGTTATGGATCCATGCCTCTTTTTCCATTCTTATGGCCCAAGCGCAACTTTTTTCAAAAACATCCCGATCTTCTATTCAAGTTTTGCATTCATGGTACGCAACGCACAACTGGGCACTCGGTTGTGCTTTTTGATTTTCCAGGATTTTTCAGGGACATTTCTCAAAATTCTATTTTGTCAAAGACTTTTCGTGGTCAGGATTTTGCTTACTAAAATGTAGCGATTTTCCAAAATGTGTGAGCCCAGGATAGACCATTAAAATAATTACTTATCTCACCTCATGTTCATGAAATTGGTCTTTCACCACGTCCACATTGTCTGATATCCTTTCCTGATTTCTCAGCGTGTCCTCTGCCTTAGAGAGCCAACGTACCACCTCCCGCAGGTTCCCTGTATAGTCTTCCCACTCACGGTCAGTCATGGACTCTCGTTCTGAATCTCTAAATGAACCCATTGAGTCCCGGATGCTCCCAGAGTCCGTCATCTCGGTGAACGAGAGAGGCCTCTCCTGAAGGGTTCTCTCCGTAAAGGACAAAGGTCGTTCCGTGACTGGTTGTTTCTCGTGAAGACTTTGTTGAACCTGCAAAACACAATTGCACTGATTTGTTTTGCACTCACCAAAGGGTAAAAAAACCAGGAATAGGAGAATTTTATTGTTTACATTTAGGTTTATCAGCATAAATCAAGTAGTCATATTATTTGCACTACGGTAACTGAGGAGATTCAAATTTTGCAATGGAAATGCACACATGCACACCTGGGCCCAGTGGTACTGTACATAAGCCGATTAGCACTAACCCAGGGTTAAAATTTTAATCCATGCTGTTGTTTTGGAGTTGACATTGTGTTTCTGAAGAAACACTAATGAAGGTCAACATTTCCATCGTAAAGAAATTGCTCTTCGAATTTTTTCTTAATCCTGGATACATTTTAACCAGCTTTTGAACAGCGAAACCCTGATAGCTTATTTAAGAGAACCCAATCTCTGGTTTATTTTTAATATTTGTATTCCATGAAATGATTTTGGATCTAATGTTCTTTAATTCTAAACACCGAGCTGCAGATGTGTCTGCCACAAGTTTCAGATTACCTAAATTTAATGGATGATGTTACTATTATTTTGGTATCACTAATCTCTGACTGTCATTCGGACGTAATGAGTCCCAACAAAAACTTTACAAGATTGTAATGTAAAACATTTTACCACTTAATAATAAGAATTTACACTAGAAACGAAAGCTGTTATAACGTGAATGAGATTATCAATTGATGATGTTAAATTTGATAGGTTATTGGTGAATGTTCACACAGTACGATACGTTTTAAAACCTATGAGGCAAAACTATAATTATAAAATAGTTCAGATACTACATGCATTCTGATTGGTCAACAAATGTCCTTTCATAGCGCTATGAAGCACGAAAATGACATTTTGCTGTCACCAAGTTGTGACAGTTAGCAGTTTTATGAAAGAAATAAAACTCCATGTGCGCTTCGTATATCGTCTTTCCCTTTCTTTAGTCGGAAAATAATAATTTTATAAAAGAAATAAAACATATTTTCCATACCTTCATTGCCTGGTGAAAACCTCGGCAAAGTTTGTGAGAATTCTCAAGCAGGTGAAAACCCTCGACTATGTCTCGGGTTTTCACTAATCTGCTTTCGAATTGTCCCAAACGTTCGCCTCGGTTTTCACCAGGCTATGAAGGCACGGAAAATATGTTTTATTTCTCAAATGAACATAAGCTAGCATGCAGCTACTGTAGCTAGCTAGCTAAACCCTTTTATAACCATAGTCGCTCATTGGAGCCGGTGTTTATCTCTGTTTTTTAATTTTAACCCTTTAAGCCCCAAACGCGACAAAAGACGTATTGGTAAATTCTCCCAACTGAGCTCCATACTTTCTATATAAGCAGTTTGAGAGAACTTGGCTTTTCAACTTCTACAGTTTCACCCACTTGGTCAATTCCTTATTTCTCATTACCAGCTATATTATTTTGTTTGAGTTATGTTAGGAGAAGTTAGATGTTGATAAATTGCCTGGGGCTGAGAGGGTTAAGCAGACGAAAGTCTGTGATTCCCCCTGGAAGGACATACTAAACTAATGTATCTCAGGTTAATCTCCAGCAGAAGCTGATACTCGTTTATACAGTTGGGTCACTTGGAACAAGTTAAATAAAGTGTCTTGTTCAATGACACGACACAGAGGTCAGGCAAGGGTTTGATCTCATTATACAGTTGAGTCACCTTGAACAAGTCAGGTAAAGTGTCTTGACCAGTGACACAATACGGTGGTGTGGTCAGGGTTCGCCCTCATTATACAGGTAAGTTGACTGGAACAAGTCGGGATAAAGGTCTTGTCCAAGTACACAACATAGTGGTCTGGTCAGGGTTCAATTATATTATACAGCTGAGTGCACTGGATCAAATCAGGTATAGTATCTTGTTCAAGGACACAACGCAGTGGTCTGGTCAAGGTTCAATCTCATACAGCTGAGTCGACTAGAACAAGTCAGGTAAAGTGTATCTTGTTCAAGGACACAACACAGTGATCTAGTCAGGGTTCAATCTCATTATACAGCTGAGTGGACTGAAACAAGTCAGGTAAAGCGTCTTGTTCAGTGACACAACACAGTGTTCACATCAGGGTTCGATCTCATTATACAGTTGAGTTGACTAGAACAAATCAGGAAAAAGGTCTTGTTCAAGTACAAAATACAGTGGTCTGGTCAGGGTTCAATCTTATTATACAGCTGAGTGCGCTGGATTAAGTCAGGTAAAGTGTCTTGCTCCAGGACACGACACAGTGGTCTGGTCAGGATTCAATCTCATTATACAGCTGAGTTGACTGGAACAAGTCTGGTAAAGTGTCTTGCTCAAGGATACAACACAGTAGTCTGGTCAGGGTTCAATCTCATTATACAGCTGAGTTGACTGGAACAAGTCAGGTAAAGTGTCTTGCTCAAGGACACAACAAAGTGGTCTGGTCAGGGTTCAATCTCATTATGCAGCTGAGTGGACTGGAACAAGTCCGGTAAAGTGTCTTGCTCAAGGACACAGCACAGTGGTCTGGTCAGGGTTCAATCTCATTATACAGCTGAGTGGACTGGAACCAGTCAGGTAAAGTGTCTCATTCAACGACATGACACAGTGGTAAGGGCACGATTCAATCTCAAAACCGCGAGGTTACGAGTCACACACACTCAGTAACAGCTGAGCCACTGTGCTGTCAACAAGTATACATAAGTAATATTAAAAATACAAATGAAAATACAAATATTAAATCTTAAAATCTCTACAATGCATTTCCCTATATTTTAGGAAGAAAAGCAGAACCCCCAAAACACGTTAAAAATGATCAACTTGTGCTTATTACTTCACAGTTGAAAATGTGATCCAAATAGCCAGCAGTTTGAGCCAGTAAACGGCTGATAGTCCACTTCTCATGAAACCCCAGCATTTTAGGAATTTTATTTACAGAACAAGGTTACGTTAACAATAAATTAGTAACGTTAATATGCATACCACAACAACAGAAGAATATTGTGTGGGTGGGTGTCTCATTCTGAATGTCAGATCTAGAGAAGCATTGGATGTGAACAGTTCGCAAGCATCACTACTGCCATTGGATTTTATGGTTTGTTTGACAGTTTTCTCAGATGTGGTAGAGGTAATTGTCCGTTTTACCGTCTTCTCAGCCCTGTGAAACGTCTTCTGTGTCCGATGAACAACAACCTGGCCATTCTGAGTTGGTACTGAGGGAAGCTGTGTATCTTCACTAACGGACTCTGCAGATACTACAACTTCTGGGGATGTTTTTGTGGGTGTTTCTTCAGAAAACAGTTTGGCGAAACTCCCAACATACATTATAATGCTTTTCTTGTCTGGTCTGTTCTGAGTCACATCTGTTGAGTGCAACGAATTTAGATTAGATCTGTCAAGCAAGGATTATTGCAGAGTAGCAGTTAAGCCTGCTTCACACTAGCGACATAAGCGTAAGTGCAAGTGCAATCGCAACACAAAAAAATCTAGTGTAAAGCGAGGGCAAGAAAAGGAAAATTTTGTTTTTCTTGTGCCTGTCCTGCGCTTGCAATGGCGCTTGTGTCAGAAATTTTCTAGTGTAAAGGTCCTTGCGATTGCGCTTGTGCTTACGTCACTAGTGTGAAGCAGGCTTTAGCAACTAAAAATATTAAGCTGTTCAAATTTTACTCAAATCAACTCATTTGCAAGCGTTATCACTAAAGAATAAGCATCAATATAATAAAATAGCCTCCGTGGTCCAAGCTGGGAATTTTTTCTGTACTGGGGTAAACTTAATCATATCTGCATAAATTAAGTTCCATATCATAAGTTATATTGAATTAAATTGGTGAACAAGATTGCCGCATCTTGCTGTTGTGAGGGGCAAAGTTTTGTCAGTAAAAAGTAGTACTTGTAACCCTTACTTACGGAACGCTAGTCCATTGCAGATTTGTCCCCAACAGAAGTTGGTACTAATACTACCGACCTTGCAAGGTTAGAAAGGTAAATAAATTTTTACCGGAAGATCACACAAATGTTTAATGCTCAGCAAATCCAGACTTTGATCCTGGGACCCTGAGGCTGCAAAGCCATGGTTTGATCCAGGACCCTGTACCTAGAAAGCCAGGGTTTGATTCTGGGACCCTACGGCTGCAAAGCCATGGTTTGATCCTGGACCCTGTGGCTGCAAAGCCAGGGTTTGGTCCTGGGACCCTGTGGCTGCAAAGCCAGGGTTTGATCCTGGACCCTGTGGCTGCAAAGCCAGGGTTTGATCCTTCAGCTTATAGACACTAACCTTCCGGGTCTAGCAATCTATCAATTCCAAGGCTCTGTGCCATTTTGAATGCATGTTCAAGATTAACCAATGGCGTATTCCTCAACAGAGTGTTGTAGTCGAACATGTTTGGTCTGAAACATTTTTATACAAGATAACGTAAACAGTACGGCACGCAAAGCACATCTCAGTTAGGATGCGGCCACACAATGCAACATTGCATGCAATGTTGTACACAATGTAAGAATTGTATCATGTGGCTACCTCTGAAATTGTTGTATGCAACGTTGTTGAAGTAGGAATCGATCCTACTTCCGCAACATTGAATGCAGCGATTTCACTGTGTGGCCACAGAAACTGGTTTCAATTGTGTGCAACATTGCATGCAATATTGCATCATGTGGCCTCAAGCCTGTAGACTGAAGAATATTTACAGTGACTGAACCTTGTTAAGTTGATTCCCCAGGTGGGATGGTTAATCCCTTACATGGGGTATATAGGTATCTGCGGCCCCAAAGGGTGTGGTTTTTCAGCCGTTTGATCATAAATAGGGTACATCAATTTTAGCCGTTTTACCGCCATTTTGGTAATAAAATAATAGGGTATCCATTTTTGAACTCTAGTCTTGAATTCCTTTTTTTTTAAAAGGAAGCTACTTCTTCATCATGCAATCTTGTAACCTACCTAATAAAAGCAGATAAACATTGACTTTAACATTGGTCTGAACTACGGAAATAATTATAAGGCAGGTCTGAACTAGGGAAATAATATTATAAGGCAGGTCTGAACTAGGGAAATAATATTATAAGGCAGGTCTGAACTAGGGAAATAATTATAAGGCAGGTCTGAACTAGGGAAATAATATTATAAGGCAGGTCTGAACTAGGGAAATAAGGGAAATAATTATAAGGCAGGTCTGAACTAGGGAAATAATATTATAAGGCAGGTCTAAACTAGGGAAATAATTATAAGGCAGGTCTGAAACAGGGTATTGATTTAAGGGTCAGGTCATAAAATGAGTATCAATTTTTTGGTCAGGTCAAAAATAGGGTAGGGAAAATTGCAGATTTTGGTCATAAATAGGGTAAGGGTTTTGGGAAGCGGGCTGTACACCCCTACCAGATTTTTTTGAGAGTAGCCCCCCAGAATAGAGGGCTCTGTCCTTGCAATTCAGTCTCTGACTGCAAGTAGGGCGACTAGCATGAGTATGTATTTTTCATAATACTACCAAGATTGTTTCAATCATATCGAAACATACTTTCAAATCTCTGCTGTGATCGATAGAGTACAGTAACGGCTCTGCTCAAGTTACTTCAAATAATATCATATTGATAATGATTGTAAAAATGATAAATAAATGAAATTAGGCTAATTACCTTTTTTTTAAAAAAAATCGTTTTTGAAAATTATCTAAAACAAGGAAATCAGCATGTGTTGACATTATGGTTTTCATACACTGATTACGTCAATTGAAAAATTAATATTATGGTTGTAACATTAAAAAACGTTTTAACCTCTTTTACTTACATCCTAACATTTCAAAAGCAAAAATTATGATTAAAATAAAAACAGCTTTTTCTGCATTACCTGAATCTGTGTATGATAGCATTGAAAGCCAGACCGTCTCTCCAGCTGGTTGTGAAATTCCTAATGTCAACATCTTTGTAGCTAAAATGAATATGAATTTCTCAAGTCAGTTGTCACTTGATAAATTTAACAGTTTAATTCCATGTTGCCATGCATCTGTTCAGTAATAGATCACAGATGACGTCAAACTGTGGTAAGAACAAAAAAATGGCACACAAGGCGATAGCTGAGTGTGTCACTGATGTTCTTACCACCATTTGACGTCCTCTGTGATCTATTACTGAACAGACACACGGTGGCAACTTGGAATTTATTTGTTTTTATTATATAATAAAGAATAATTAAACTTTATTCACTTAAAAGCTGGTATATTTCAAAACTTTTGTAATGGTGACGTCAATCGTGCATCTGTCCTCTAATAGATCATAGGCGAGAACCAATTAAAATAGGAGAATAACTTGGATTATTATATAATTATCATATAGATGCTTTTCAACATGAATTGATTAGGCTTCAGCGAAATGCATAAACTTTGCATTAACAGGGTTCATGCTGAGGTAAAATGGGAAAAAATTAAGGAGTTTTCAGGGAATACTCAAGATCTTGACAGTGATTTTGCAAGGAGTTTTAGTAGTGGTATTATGCTATTAAACCTATTTTCTATGATAATCTTACAAATGCCATTTGAAATGTATTTCTCTTGTAACGGACAAAGAGCGTAGAGAGTTGATAGAGTAAAGAGAAATGATTTCCTATGGGGAACAAAGATTGAACACTATTTTTCACCTGATTATGTAAATAAGGAGTTGTGTATATAAGGTTTGATGATTTGAGTACGACTGTTCTGGCCTAAGTTCTCTGATAGTAGTTTATTTAATTCTTTCTGATTTCGTAATTAGCCCACAGAACATTATAGGAGCAAGATTAGAAGGAAATATGCCTGCTCTTGTACTCAGAAGACCTTCGCTGGCAAGTTAATTGGTTTAGGGCATTATTAGCTATTATTTATTCCCTACATGAAATTCCCGCTCACAAAAAGGATTTACCATAGTGCACTGCGGGCTATGAAACATGGGCCATGCATCATGGATCACTGGAGCAACCTTTTTTGAAATAGCTGTATACTGTAATGTTCATAGTGCACTGCGGGCTATGAAACATGGGCCATGCATCATGGATCACTGGAGCAACCTTTTCTGAAATAGCTGTATACTGTAATGTTCATAGTGCACTGCAGGCTATGAAACATGGATCATGCATCATGGATCACAGGAGCAACCTTTTCTGAAATAGCTGTATACTGTAATGTTCATAGTGCACTGCAGGCTATGAAACATGAACCATGCATCATGGATCACAGGAGCAGCTGTATGACTGTTATATGTTTTGAGGAAGTTCATGTTTCAAACACTTTTCCTTTGTCATTCATTTTGTTTAACTCACCAACAACTACAGGGTGTTCTACTGATTTTAAACTTAAGTCTGGAGAACTGCGCCAATGCTTTACAGAAATCTTACCCTTTGGTGACTTTCTTACACCATTCCAGCAAAGACTCCTCCACTGAACCTGTTTTCAATTCTCCTTTTAAATTCTCCACTGCCGTGTGAAGCTGTACCACAAACACAGTGCAAGAGCCAATCAAAAAAATCATAACCAATATATAATTATATTACATAGCAATATATAATTATATTACATAAACTATAAATCTCCTTACCTGAGTATTGAATGACAAAAATATTTTGCTTTGTACATTTCTAACCTGCTATTCATTCTAACGGCAATTATTTCACAGATAATAAAATTATGAACACTTTCCCTGCTAAGTTTTCGAAGAAAATGAATAGTCCCTTTAAAGGATTTCAACCAATGATCCAAAAGTTGAGATTCTTGGTTCATCTGACACTGGTTTTAGGAGGAGGATAAGGAACGGACAATCACTTTGCTTTTAATTAGCCTTCTGTTATTTCTGACCCTTTTGCCTTTTTTCACACATTTTTGATCCCTTTGGTTTTTTTTTTTGTTTTTCTAATTACCTCTCTCATTGGGCATTCACTCTTTCCATACTTTATAATTACCTATCTACCTATCTCTCACCTACTATATTCTGACAAAGAAATCTAGTCCAAAAAGTCAGCTCATACTAAAAATGTTCATAAAACAAGGGTCAAGATGATTAAAGTTTAACATAGTTGTTACATATGGGTACAAAATCTAGGAGATAAACCAGTCTGATTAAAAGAAGCTAAAGATGAAGGCATATTGAAACAAGAAAGACTGGTGCTCATAACTGAGGTAGCACAGCTCAAAGAGATCGGACCAAAAGCATATATTATACTGTAAGCACCTCTGGCTGCTGCTATATGAACCATGTATGACCTCTGAGCAGAGCAACAAGAACAGAGTAGGGTTCAAGATCATGAGTAACGGTTGCATATATATGTGACCAGAATCTACCAATTGATGTGATCAAAAAAAATTTGAAAAAATTGATTGCACAAGTGCACCAAGATGCTAATTGTAACATGTGATTGCACAGGTGCACCAAGATGCTAATTGTAACATGTGATTGCACAGGTGTGGCACACCAAGATGCTAATTGTAACATGTGATTGCACAGGTGTGGCACACCAAGATGCTAAATGTAACATGTGATTGTGCACACAGGTGCACCAAGATGCTAACTGTAACATGTGATTGCACATGTATTGCACACCAAGATGCTAATTGTAACATGTGACAAGAAGTCACCAACTTCCTTCATTCCTGATGGTTAAAACATCAATGCAGCAGTGAAAAAGAATACCTTGCCTTTACTAGCTTTGTTAGAAAAAAAAACACATCTTTTGTGTCCTTCTGCAGTACTTACTTCCCTTTTTTGTGGAGAATTGTACAGCCAACAATCTCTACCTGGACACATTCACACTAAATTAGAGGAATGATCAATATCCTACAAATTCAAACAAAGCTTTCCAGGTATACACCTAGGTATTTAGGTTGTGGAACTGAAATGTTGAGGGTACATGTGCGCCTAAGAAAAATGAAAACTTTAAACCCTGCAGAGGCAGAGGAAATACCTGCGACATGTTTTGAAATTGGTGCACCTCGCACACCCTCACAATGCACTTAAATGTGAACATGAAGGCAAGGGTAAGTGAGCGGTGATATGCCTGAAGGGAAGTTGGCAGAGAGAGCTTAAGTAGAAGGCAAGAAACATCACCAAAACAGCAGTGGTGGCAAGAGAGAAACTATTAAACTGAAGTCAACTTTGTCAGCTTTATTCTTTGAACACTGAGGGACATAAAAATTTTTATAATATATTCACCTGAAAATGGGCAATAATGTTCCATATCAACCCCAGTGTCAACTTGGGATTACCATTAACAATGTCTTCATTACTGATATTTACTAGTTTCACCTGCAACATACAGTTAAACACCTAATGAGATTATGTTGTAGAAGATGATGACGGTGATAATGGTGATGATGATGGTGGTGATCATGAAGATGAAGATTATGATGATGAAGATGAAGAAGATGAAGATTATGATGATGATCATGAAGAAGATAATGGCAATTGATGGTGATGATGTCGCTTTTTAGAATAATTTAAGTGCTATACAAATATTGCACTTATCATTATTATTATTATTATTATCACTATCATTATCATTATCATTATCATTATCATTATCATTATCATTATCATTATCATTATC
>JAOBYJ020060906.1:0-11083 GCA_025403565.2 Palythoa heliodiscus
GAATATCGTCAACATTCATCGGTTTGAATTTGAAAGAATTAAAACATTACTTGCCAAAAAAGTATCGTTCTTTGTTTCTTCTTCAGAGATTTCTACTAAAACAATTAGAATACTCGCTCTTACTTTCTATCGCCAATAGATAGAATGACTCGGATGGGACACTAACTTGGATTATTATAAAACACCTGATAGATAGCCAGTACGGTAGCCAATCAGATTACAGCATTTGCGATAGATAGTGAATAGATTTCTACTGTGCAGGGTTTACAGGTCTGGTTCAAATTAACCCCGATTAAGCCAAAGTTTTTTTCGCTAAGGAAAGATTTAGGTTCTTATAAAATGCTGTTCAGATTTTGCGAGGAAAACACTGCTAGTTCCAAAACTGCAGCTTCAATCAATCTGTATCTACAAGGTTGAAAACAAGAATATGGGTTAAAAATAAAGAATTTAACCCTGGGTAAGTGCTGGTCGGCTTTGAACAACCGAGCCTGGTTCACTCAATCTTCATTATCCAGCTCATATACCGTATGACCATATATGGATACACATTTTGCGTTCGTTTTGGAAAAGTGAAACAGAATTCAATAGAATATGGCTATAATCTCTAAATATCTAATTACTCAGAACTGGATGAAATTTAATAAAACAAGTATTCCGCTCAAGTCTTGTTGATATGAGCTCGTCGGCAATCTATCACCTCGTATCCAACCGCCCATCGTTGAATATTTGTCCTTATAAAATTTAATTAAAATGAGCCTCTAGTGACCAAACTGTTATATTGTGAGTTGCTCATAACCCAAGGGTCGTGAGCTGGACCAGTTCTAGCCTAATTGAATTCAGTTGCATAAACAATGAGTATTAGCTTTTGCTGGGGGCTAACCAGCTATGGATTAGTGTCCGCAAGACCCGTTTAGGGGTACTGGTGTCAATCAAAGATTCTCCTCTGCTAAACACTACAGAAACCGGATAAGCACCTGCTCCCATGAACCATTATTTAGTGTAACCCAAATAAAGTCAACTTACTTACTTACTAGGCTCGTAAAAGAATTTAGTTTACCCGATGGAAATGACTATAAAAGTCGAGTGAGTAGCGTTACAAACGAGATAAAGATATCTACGAAAGTCGAGAAGGGATTTTCTAGGCCTTAATCGGATGACGCACACCCAGAAAAGACCTTCAAAAATCTCAAAAATATACTGCAAAGTGCTCAGAATCCCCCATTAAATTACATTTTTCTTGAGTCCTTGAATATTCGTGGAGTTTATATAGTACAGTGCTAACGCTGTACTGAGTATTAATTGCAAAACGCAAACATCGACGAATTTAGAGTTTTAAAAAACCTTTATTGGGTTAAAGACAAGAAAGCGAAACAGCGCTTTAAAAACTCAAAAACAAAGAAATAACAACAAAAAAATCTTTGTCACGCCAGTTTTTACTTTTAGTACTCTTCACCCTCCTCCTCTCCTTCCTCGTCAACAGAGTCAACCCCAACTTCCTCGTAGTCCTTCTCCAGTGCAGCCAGATCCTCGCGGGCCTCCGAGAATTCTCCTTCTTCCATACCCTCTCCAACATACCAATGTACAAATGCACGTTTGGCATACATCAAGTCAAACTTGTGATCCAGACGAGCCCACGCCTCAGCAATGGCAGTGGTGTTGCTCAACATGCACACAGCACGCTGCACCTTGGCCAAGTCTCCTCCTGGTACGACTGTGGGTGGCTGATAATTGATACCAACCTTGAAACCAGTTGGGCACCAATCTACAAACTGGATGGTACGTTTGGTTTTTATTGTGGCAATGGCGGCATTCACGTCTTTGGGCACCACATCACCACGGTATAGCAGACAGCAGGCCATGTACTTCCCGTGACGTGGGTCACATTTCACCATCTGATTGGCAGGCTCAAAGCAAGCATTGGTGATTTCTGCAACGCTTAACTGCTCATGGTAGGCTTTCTCAGCGGAAATAACAGGTGCATAGGTAGCCAAGGGGAAGTGAATGCGTGGATAAGGCACCAAGTTGGTCTGAAACTCCGTCAAGTCCACATTCAGGGCTCCATCAAAGCGCAGAGACGCCGTAATGGAGGACACAATCTGGCCTATTAAGCGGTTCAGATTGGTGTAGGTGGGGCGTTCAATATCCAGATTACGGCGGCAGATGTCATAGATGGCCTCATTGTCAACCATGAAGGCGCAGTCGGAGTGCTCAAGTGTGGTGTGGGTAGTCAGGATGGAGTTATATGGCTCAACAACAGCGGTGGAAATTTGAGGGGCTGGATAGATGGCAAATTCCAGCTTGGACTTCTTTCCATAATCCACGGAGAGACGCTCAAGGAGAAGGGAAGTGAAACCAGACCCAGTACCTCCTCCAAACGAATGAAATACAAGGAAGCCTTGTAGTCCTGTGCACTGGTCAGCCTGGAAAAAAAGAACAGATTGAGTCTTTTTTGTTGATTTATTTCTTTAGTTTTGTTCATTCGGGTCATTAATGTGTTTTTGAATCATAAAATCTAAAATTAAGGGATAGTGCTATTACTCAAGACTGAATTGTTAATCATTAAATTTATTCAAGATCAGTTTATTGTTCTTACCAGTTTCCGAATTCTATCCAGTACAAGGTCTATAATTTCCTTGCCAATGGTGTAGTGACCACGCGCATAATTGTTAGCAGCATCTTCCTTGCCAGTAATCAGTTGTTCGGGGTGAAAAAGCTGACGGTAGGTTCCAGTGCGCACTTCATCTGTTACAAAAATAAATAATTTAAATAATTAAACCAGGTTTTAATGCCGAAATGACAAAAGCAAACACAAAATATTGCTCGGCGTAGTGTAACGTTGTGAACTGATGAATGGATTTTTTAAAAACTTTTTTAGTTTAAAACGCTTCCTTAACAATAAAACAACTTGAAAAACAAAGAATTTCAATACAAATTAAGTACGTCTCTCTAAAACGCGGAAACTTTAACACAAAGAGAGTGTCTCCGAAAACATTTTTTATACGTAATAACATGTTTTATAGACAAAGTTTTTGGTCTGAAAGCCACATAATATAAAAAGACTTGAACAGAAAAAAATGAACTTAACAAAAGCGATCTTATTAAAACGTCGCAAATTTCCGTAGATATTTAAGCTAACAAATTTGTAAACGCAAGAATAAGTTTTAAAAAAAGTAAGGATCAAAACTACACATACTAGTTTTAAAAGATCTTAGAGCAATAAAATAGTTATTCCGCTTTTTCGTTAAAGGAAGAAAGTATTAAACAAAATAAACGAAGGCTCTAAACGTTTTGTAGAAATAACAAACACAATTCAAAATCAACACCTTACCCACTACCGTTGGCTCCAGATCCACAAACACTGCCCTAGGAACGTGTTTTCCAGCACCAGTTTCACTGAAAAATGTGTTGAATGAGTCGTCTCCTCCGCCGATGGTCTTGTCACTCGGCATTTGACCGTCGGGTTGGATTCCATGCTCCAAGCAGTACAGTTCCCAACAGCCATTTCCAATTTGAACCCCGGCTTGGCCAACATGGACAGAGATACACTCACGCTAAGTATTAAAAAAATGAAATTTAGTTTATGTTTAACGGATTTCGTTTGGAAAAGATGCACTAAACACGCAAGAAAAACGGTTGACTTGAGTTTTCCCTAAAACAAAATAATCTGTGATCAAACAAAAGACACAGAATTGATTGAAGTTATACCATTTTAGATTTTAAATGAGTTTTCTACTTGAGTGACACAGTAAACGTTGATTTTTCACGCTTTTGACGATATAACGTCCGTCCTCAGCAAAAATCAAACAGAAAGTGAAGCCGTGACATGATGACGCGTACCATTCATGACGACAAAGTGGCGCGAAATGTGCTGAAACCGAGGCTCACCAAACCTGTCTTACCTGTTATGTTTGCCAAGCCATTCTGGTTTAAAGCAAAGTAAAGTAGAAGCGTGACGCTTCTACTTTACTTTGTATTTTCTGTGGGAATCTGTGCCTGTTTGTTAACTGTGCCATGCTGACGAGGCCCAAAAAGGCCGAAACAGCTGTCCATGGCTGCTGACATTCAGGCTCACTCTTTTTATTAAGGGTTTCAGTACGGGCTTAGTCCCTCTGACCCGCGAGGCCATAGTGCCCTATTTAGTGGCTGTGTCATAATCAGCACGTATGTGCAAAACAGTTATATGGTTTAAAGCAAAGTGGACTGTTTGTGGTATTTATGAAACTTAGAAAACTACAAAGAAGATTACAATGCCCGTTTGTATCATGTTGTGTGCTCGGTTACGGTTATGATCTTTTGTTCTAAGTGTGATGGCTCATTAGTCTATTGGCCGTTTCCTTAAATTATCTGAAAACCGGATTTTGTAATCTGTGCACGGTCAGCGTCATATTTCAATAGCCGAATAGGGAAAGAGAGAACAAAAGCATAGAACAAAGAAAGCCACTAAGTTTCCTAACCATTTAACTCTACTATGTTTAAAGAAACAGCTTGGAATTTTTAGCGCAATATTGATAAAGAGCGGATTACGATTTTAAGCGCAGTTTTTGTTGTGGTAAAATGTTAGGAATGATGTTCAAACACTCAAAAACTCATAACAATGCTGTGTGATGTTTGTTGTGTCTATCAGCGTGTAAATTAACGCACTATAGCGACGTCGACGCGTCAAGCTTTTAATTGTTTTCATATATACTCGAGTTTGTTGGTTACAAGCCAGTTTATGTTGTTTATGACTAGCGATAACGTTTTCGGAGCGTAGCTCCTTTTTCGGCAGTTCACTGCGTTACATGGCGCTGCTTTTTGAGACGATCTTCGTGATTATTTACGCAATTTAACTTTAAGTAGTTGCGAAAGAGAAGCCTGAAACTCGGACGGGACTTGAACCCGTGACCTCTGCGATACCTGTGCAGTCTTTAACAACTGAGCTATATGAAGCCACATCTGCTGGGAGCAAGTCAGTTCTAGTGGGTACATCTTTGCCAGATGTGCAACGATTAGTGTGAAGTACTTTGTAACGCGGTTATAAGCAATGACGTTATGATACTAGTACGCGATATAAGTAATTGCGAAAGAGAAGCCTGAAAAAAAAAGAATTGACCTGCTCCCAAAAGATGTGGCTTCATAGCTCAGTTGGTTGAGCACTGCACCGGTATCGCAGAGGTCACGGGTTCAAATCTCGTTGAAGTCTGAATTGTTATAGGCTTCTCTTTTGCACTATCTAGAAGTTACTTAAAGTGCGTTTATAACACAAAGATAACGTCATTGCTTATAACAGCCGTACAAAACCTTCGCAACAATACTGTGCAACAGATGATGCGTTGAAAGTCATCCCGTGTGCTGAATATCACTGTACTTTTACTTTTACTTTTGTCATTTCATTACAATTTACTTTTTTCTTTCTGTTATCAAAAGCTATTTCGGAGATAAATTTTCAAAAATGTTTATGGATGCGCTGAGTATACAAGTCACAAATCTTTCAGCTAGCATAAAAAGTATTGTTTTTTATAACTTGGTTTTGACACACTAGACTGAACGGTGGGCGGACGTGGAATACTACTGAATACCACAACAGACGTGATAGATAGATAGATACTTTATTTACGTGCAAATATTTACTTTCCCTTAATGTTAAACAAGAAGTTATTGCAGAAGATTTTGGGAAACGCTTTTTCAGCCCATTATTACCAGTACTGAAGAAATTCTAGTTTTGAATAAAATATGGAAAAGATAAGAATGACATGAAAATGAAGGCCTATAGGAAAATCTTGAGACATTTGAATAAGCGTCTCAGACTAGCTGACCATCGAGCAAGGCCAGATCAAGCCAGCTGGACCTCTGGGAGTCCAGACACGACTCCGTATTTCGGTGAGGTCAGTGCCCATTTCACATGCATAGATGTGCTCTAAAAAGACACAAGTCTAGCCAGGATCTAGTAGTGATCAGGAACTGTGGAGCGCAGTAGCCCGGGAAGACACGGCCTCTTGACGATGTCCTTCTTAGTTTATGGGGAGAACGGAGAACATCATTGCTTGAGGCTTTTTCCTCATAACGTAACCCCCAAGGCGGGCTTAATTTTTGAACCCTCAGGAGGGGGGTTTATTTGAGAGAGGGCTTTATTAAAGAGGGGGAGTAACAAGGTTAACATAATGGAGTCAATAGTTTTTCTCTGAATGTGACAGTTTTAATGACAAAGGCACGCTCTTTCTTAAACCTGTAGGCGACAAAACTCAAACCGCTCAAACCGTAACAAATACAGGTCCTTACCAAAGAAATGCTGAATAAATTTTGCTAGAGAAATAATTTCTTTATATGCTAAAAACCTGTGCAAAGTTCAAGTAATTGTTCAGTTTGATCGATCGCTCCGGCTTCAATCAATTCAAAAGGGAGGGGGGGGGGAATTCACTACGAACGTAAAGTTTCAGAGGGCCTTATTAGAGTGTAATAGCACTCTTTTAAAATGACGTCACGATTTAAGCGCCCGGTGAATGTTGGGATTGAAATGCGGACAAACATTGAACACGGGCGTCCCTGATTGACATAAAATTGCTTCCCGCTCAGGCATTCCTCAAAATAACGAAGAAATCTCGACTAATTTATATAAATTCGAAGCCAATATCTGAATTGAATGGAGTCAAAGAAGCGCTCTTTGTCCGAATTTTAATCCCACAATACTTTGCACAAGATATTTTTATATACCAAAGAAAACCCTATTATTAACCCGATCTTAATGTATTCAACTAAGGAGAGCGCAACCCAATTTCGTGCTTTGGGTTTGTGTCCTGTGACTGCTATGTAGAAACTTAAATTGAGATTCCCGTGAAGGCACTAGAATGCTCACGCTACTACCGCCAATAATAATAATAAGTTTATTTGATCTTCTTGTAGTACAAACTGTTTTTGTGTAGAAAAAGCTAAGCAATGAGTCATTTTGGTGTTTTCGGTTGCCATGCCGGAATGATCCGTAGAGCCAAGAATGTCCCACTCAAAACTGTATGATACATTACATTTTTCCCATAGAAGTGATTAAAGGTATCTCCGCTTCCCAAAAAGTGTTGAAAATAGTAGCTCTGTAGCAAAGCTAGGGGAAGTTTCCAGGGTACACAGAAACGCCCAAAAATCTATTTCAAGACAAAACTGAAGATTTTACCAGAAACAGCCTTTCATTCCATCAAATCAAGTTGAAGCTTATTTTTGAAAATCCTCTCTGCAAAACGTCTGGCTGTGCCTCTTATCTAACGAATATCTGTTTATTTTGTTAGATAATCCCTAAAAAGCCCAAACAGCCAAAAACATCCCTAGATATTGGCAAATAGTTACAGCAATTGCCACAGTACCCAAATGCATGGGCAAGTTGTTTGGTGCCATTTGGCATATAATAAAAGTCTAAAACATTTCAAATGACATTTTTGAATCCGCTCTCCTGAGTGGAGATTTTTGAATACGCTAAGAATCCGATATCGTGTGGACGCTCAAATTGGGATATATTTTAATCCGATGTCGTATCCAGTATTTACCACGTAAAATTAAATATGGCGCATGCTTTGTAGACAATATTTATAAAGATGGATACAAGAGTGAATCTGGATACATGTGGACAAGCAAATTTGATTTGAATTAATACGCTACACGTAGACGTGAATGTTGTTGAATCCGGAAAGAAAAAGTTGCGTATTCAAAAATATCCGGATAAGTGCGGACGAGGCCTAAAAATCCGATATCGTGTGGACACTCGAATCAAGATATTTTTTATCCGATGTCAAAACAAATTAGCATTTATTCTTTATCGCGTAAATATTAAATATGACGCATTCTCTGCAGATATTTTTTACAGAGGAGTCCTGGACTGGATACCAGAGTGAATCCGGATTTGAAAACTCTACCTATGGGCGTGAAAATTTTTGAAATCTGGAAAGAAAAAGATAAGTGTGGTCGAAACCTAAGGGATTTGAAATATGAAAAACCCTAGTTTTGAAGTTTTTCAAAGTACCTTAAATTTATGATTATTTTATGGTATAGTTTTAATAAACAGACAAAAATTACAGAGAACATAAAAATTTGGTCATAAAAAATCTTTAAAGTACTTACATAATTCTATCTGATCAGTACACTGCGAAATAATAATGAAGAAAAAGAAAAAAATATTTTAATTAAAGTTATATCATTTAAGATTAAACCCATATTTAAAGCATGAAAACTCTAAAGGTTTCTTTCAAGGCAGACAAAAGGCAAAGCAAGAGCCCAGCGAGGGTGGGTGTGATGGTGTGTAACCCCCCTTAAGAAAACCTTTTGGGATCAGACAGCTCTGTACTTGTTGCTGCCAAAACTATTGCTAGCAGAGCATAAAATCAGTTTTGCAAAATATTGTTTTAAGATCTTTCCATCATTTCATCAAGATAGTGCTCAGTAATCATGCAAATTATTGGCCTGCTGACTAATGAGCCACTCCCCCAAGGGCCTCTCTGTTTCAAAATACTCTTCCACCCATATTAGTATAGGTAGTAACTGACATCATTTATGTATGGCCTTTTTTATTAACAAAATGGCGGCCTGGTTGGCGCACTGGTAAGATATCTGCCACCCAACCACAAGGTCCCGAGTTCAAATCCCAGCGCTGCCGAGTGTTGAACAATTTTGTGTGACCTTCTTTTCTGCCAAAGCTGACTCAGCTTTCCATCCTTATGGGGTCGATAAGATGAATACCAGCTTCTGCTGGGGGCTAACCTGCGATGGATTAGTGTACTGTGCAGGGGGAGTCAATGGCTCTCATCTGCTTAACACTATGGAAACCGGAGATAAGCACAAGCTCCAATGGGTCACTTGGCTTGGAAAAAGATTTAGCATTTTATAAACTTATCAGGCTGAAACACTATATAGTTTGAGATCCAATGTGAACTGAAGTTATAGCTACTTAGAATGAAAGTATATACCTCTGGCTTCTTCTTTTACACTCAGCTTTTTAATAGTTTCATAACTTAAGATTAAAATGATACTTGATGGTGCTAAGTTAAGAATGTTTGCCATCATTCCCTTCGTCAGGGCAACAGGTCCTTCCTTTAAAAGTTCCTTGAAAGCTTTGGAAAGAGAGCTCTGGCCTTCTGTCTGCAAAGCAAAAACAATCTTAGTTTAAATTTTATAAATTTTATTTTCATATTATAGCATAATTGAAAATCAAGTTTTTATAAATTTAAATGTTAGTGGGTGGATCGTGGTTTTGGAGTCTCACTTCTTTCAAGATGAAACAAGCATTCATTCTTTTATCTTTTTATCATTTGTTTTTGCATTTTTGAATGGGCATTACTAAGGGAAAAAAACGAAAATGTGTTCCTAAAACGTGCATCATATGGAGAGATGACTTTCTTTTCTTGGGTTTCTATATATTAACTAATCAGATGTACAGATTCATCAGCTAGTCATGGAATTTGAATGGATGGTAGGGTTACATTACTCGTTCCAAAATTATTCATAGCTAATCTATGATAATATATTAGCTGTAGTTACACATGCATCCATCAACGCATGTAACAAGATTATTTGTGCATCAAAAAATTTGTATTCCATCACATACAGTGATCAAATAGTGTTTTATTTATGTAGATTTTGGTTCACATTTCTATCACAATTTTAAATGCAAGTATAGTGTTTTTAGGGGTCCCCTTTTTTCAGAATTTCCCAGGGGAGCATGCCTCCGGACCCCCCTAGGAGGTCCAGGGGCATGATTACCCATAAAATTTTTGATTTTCTAAGGCAATGAAATGCTATTTACTGCATTTTGTGATAAATTGGTGCTCTGGAAAGTGGTCTGATTAATATCAGACAAACTGGACTCGTGGCTACAGCCCTGCATATGGCTCAGTTCTTAGTTTAAGCTAAATCCTTTAACAAGCCTATAAGTGGCCCATTGGAGCTGGTTCTTATCTCTGGTTTTTGTAGTGTTACATAAATGAGAGTCATTTTAAAACCATCATCCCTGGACAGGACACTAATCCGTTGCAGGTTAGCCCCCAGCAGAAGCTGGTACTCATTTTACTGATCTCGTAAGGGTGGAAAGCTGAGTCAACTATGGCAGAAAGAAGAACATAAAAATTTTAACTCTTAGTAAACAGGGATATCAAAGCAGGAACTTGTGGTTACTGCACCACTACACCAATAATTACACTGCTGCCAGTTTTTAGTTTGCTTTGTATCATTTAACCTCTATTTCAACAACATAGCTGAGGTTCTCCTGGACAATCACACTATCAATATGCTGAACACAATATCCTTTATTATTGCAAACCACTTTCCATTGTTCAGTACCACACCGAGATGCAGAAGGTTTTAATTTCTACATCTTCAGCCACTGTATGATTGTCAAACTCAAATTTTTGGTGATTTTCAAAATGCCAGGAAAGCCAAATTTTCTGCATTCACTACCTAAGTTGAAAAAAATTATCCTTAAAAGTAATTTAGCAAAATTTTTTTGCATCAAATCAATATAGTACAAGACAATCATTACAACTAAAGATTCTTGCATCTATATTATCTTGTGTACTAATTAATCTCATAAGACTTCTAGTACTGTAGGCCAAAATAGATGAAAGTAAAATCTTTGTCATTTTACACTGGAATTCCAAAGTTAAGCTAAAGTAGAAAAGATCCTAAATATTACTTTTATGAACAAGTTTTAGGCCTGAATGGCACAAAATATGACAATTTAGTGTGAAAGAATTCGACACACATCTAATATTTATTAAATTTCAACCTCGATTATTACATTTCTAGCATTCTGATTGGTTACTCAATCTCAAATATCAGCTTATATATCATATGATCTTATAGGGAAATACATTTCACAACTGTTTAATTTGTAAAAGTGAAACAGAATTCAATAAAATTTGGCTATAATTTCTAAATACCTAATTGTTCAAAATTGAATGAAATTTAATAAAACAAATATTTCACTCATAAATGTCTTGTTGGATGTGAGGTGAAAATAGCCAATATTGGTGCTTTGCACCTTGGAGGCTATCTATTTAATAAATAGATTCCATGTTAGCGTGCGTCTGTTCAGTAATAGATCACAGAATGACGTCACACTGTGGTAAGAACA
>JAOBYJ020061014.1:0-11078 GCA_025403565.2 Palythoa heliodiscus
TCGTTTCCTTATTAACAGATTCTCATCAGCTCCCATCAAAATCGCAGTACTTTAATTTATATTTCTATAGCAGCAAAGAAAAATTTATAACTTGTCAGAACCGGCACGAGTAAGGCTACTGTGTAGCCTCTTGTTAAAATTGAGTATTACAGACGTTATTATATTTAAAATTTAGATTAAGTCAAATAATATAAAACAATAATAATTACTAAACATTATTGATTGGAGACAGTACGGATCTCAGGGTTGCACATTTGATAGTTTGAGAGGGTAAATTATTCCATTATTTAATTGTTCTCGGGTAAAAAGAGTACTTATAATAGTCACAAGAACAAGGAGGTAATCTATAGGAGTGTTCAGAATATCTCGTATTACAGCTGTGGTTCACGGGTTGGAGTAGTTCTCTTTCGCCATATATAAGGCCATTTGCTTGTTTAAACAGTTAACACAGTCTTGCATTGGATCTCCGTCTCTCGAGGGTTTCCCAGTCTAGCACTTGAAGCACCTCTGTGACACTGTCTACCCTGTCGTACTGCCGTGATACCCAGCGCGCTGCTCGAAGCTGCACCATTTCCTCCTGCGAGATGTTTTTTGCAGTGTATGGGTCCCACACTGAAGAACAGTACTCCAAGGCTGGCCTAACAAGTGTCTTGTAGGCTGCCTCCTTGATCTTTATTGATGGAGTTCGGAGGTTCCTTCGTAAAAATCCAAGAGTTCTATTCGCTTTGGACGTAACTTTAGCTACATGCTCGTTCCATCGCAGATCGCGTGACAGGTGGACACCAAGATAGTTGATGTGGTCTATGGTCTCTAGGATTTGGCAGTGAAGCGTGTATGTAAAGTCTGATGGCTTGGATTAAAGATCATTTGCCAATCTCTCTCCCAGCGTTCGAGCCTGGTAAGATCACGATGAAGTTGTTTGCTGTCATTCTCAGATTTAACTGTGAGGTATATGACGGTGTCATCTACAAACAGTCTAACTTTAAAAATATTATATGAAAACCCGTCTACAACTTTCTGTTACGTTGGATCCTGAAGGACCAAGTCAGCAAAATAAACAAGTTGAAAATAAATATATGAAAAGCTGACAAACAACGGTAAGATTTTTCAGTTACAAAAAAAAATCTTACCGTTGTTTGTCAGCTTTTCGTACATTTATTTTCAGTCTAACTTTAGATTGCATGTGTGATGGTAAATCGTTTTGGAAATGTCTTGTTGTCGACGGCGATGTCTTCACTGAAACCGGAATCTTTCCACGCTGTAATATTCCAAGACCTTGCAAAAGAGTGTATTCTCGACTCAGAGGTCATTTCAGGATGTAGTTTTATTATTAGAAGTGGGATAACATGGTTGGCTTTAACCGTACAACCGTGTTTGTTGTTGAACAACCACCCAAATCAAAGCAATCTCTATCACAGCAAGCATTCTACCCGTCCAACTACAGCGTGTTTGTGTATTTGTAAGCTGTTCAAACGATCCGCGAAAATTTTCGAGTGCAATCCACGTGTCTGCAAATTCCAATATAAACAAATTTCGGCCGTAGATCGACAATTATTTCTTTCTGTTGAAAAAGAACTCCGACATGCGATAACAAACTGTGGCTGTCGCTCAAAAGGTTCTTGAGCACGCTAACTATTATATTTGGTAGCGTTGACCGTATTTGGTAGGTTGCGCAAGAATTGCATTTTCTCGCGGAGAAAAAAAACAGAAGGTATTTTAAACCTGGTTTGCCCACACGTATGGGACTCTCTAATCGATAACCATGTCCCCAGGGCCCGTTGACATTACCATCTCATTGTGATCAAGGCTTGAGTGCGAGCCGAAAGCTCAAAATTAAAACTTTCAACATTCAACACGGTGTACTAAAGTTTAATCTTATTTCATTTCATTTCATTTCATTTCATTTCATTTCATTTCATTTCATTTCATTTCATTTCATTTCATTTCATTTCATTTTATTTCATTTCTTTTCATTTCATTTCATTTCATTTCATTTCATTTTATTTTATTTTATTTTATTTTATTTTACTCAATAAACTAAATAAGTTTTTTAATAACCAATGAAATTGTGCAAAATGTATTGCTTTTCTCTTTAAATCAGTTGAAAAAGCTGTTTTGCTACTCCTTGAGCAAGCTGTGGAGATAGATGAAGTCTTCTCTTGAGATATACATGATTATTTTAATAATTATTTTAATAATTAAAATTGCGAGGATATCGCGATGCAACACCAAGTTTATTCTAAACAAATCTTGACTTAGATGAAACATAATTACTTCACTGACCTCAATTTTGCCCGCGATGAAAGGATAAATTAGTTTGGTACTTAGCACTATTTTGAGACACTGAGACACGTCGAACCAAAGATACTTTTATAATTGTTTTTGAAAAAAAAATAGTTCAAGATGCGAGGGTATCACAATGCAACACCAAGTTTATTCCAAACAAATCTTGACTTCAGCGACACTTAATTACTTTGCTGATCTCAATTTTGTCGGAGATGAAAGGATAAATTAGTCTGGTACTTAGCATCATTTTCAGAAACTTTGACACGTCGAACCAAATGAACTTTTGAAATCGTTTTTGAAGAAAATTTATACCGAGATACAATTGCCCCTGTATTCGCCCAAGTGTTATATATCAAATCCTACACAGGATCGATTTTGTACAGAGAGCATGAACTCTAAGTTAGATGCTGCGTAAAAATGAAGTCTTCTTGACACCATTCCACAGAATCAACAGAGAAGATACCATTGATTGTTATTATAATATCCATTGTTTTCTAATCTATCGAATTCTTTAACACAAAGGAGGCCCTAAATGAATTAAGTTCCTATAAATGTGATAAGAACTCCAACTCGTAAAAATCGAAAAGACCATAAATGAAATATTGATTACAGAGTTAAGTTTCCGATCAGTTTTTTTAAAAAACGATCATCTATAATTGAGCTATTTGCTCAGAATCTAGAACTTATAGTACTTTAAATTTCAGGTTTATGGTATTAAGATCTTTCTCCACAGACGCCATCGCCAAATGTTCAAATCTTTGCTGTAGGTCACACATTGTTGTCACCAAAGCACCCTCCTTCATCTTGACAACTCGAGCTCGTGACTTTTTTTAAAAACTGGCAGTGATTCAATCTTATTGTTTGGCAGGCTGAGACAAAATATTCATTTATTCCCATCCGAATTATTTCCGGAGCATTACATTTCAATATTCTTAAGGCATTGCCTGAACCAAGTATGCACATGCGTTATTACTTCCTCGTAAACTCAAAAATAGTGTCAGACAAAAAAAATAAATTTGAAAAAAAACAGGATAATGTGCGTGTTAAATGAGTGAGTGATTTTGATTTTGGATTGAGTAATTTTGTGAGATCCGTGGATCGGCTTCTAATAATAATATATATATTTTGGTCCCGTGGGGGTGGTGTTTAAAATTTGGAAAAGATAAATAGTATTTTTAAACGATTCCCATTCATTTTAATAAACCAAAACAGTTTTCCCATCGAAAACAAATTAATCCTGGTCTAAGATAATTGAATTTTAATAACGGCAGGCGTATTCGAAATTTCAACAAATATTCGCCTTAGACAAGCGCACTAAATTAAAACCGAAATTGCAACTGAAGCGGCTTATTTCAGTATTTGTGTATTATTGTCCTGTGCAATGCGATAACTTTTTAAAAAACATACATTAATGTTGACTGTTTGAAATTTTTGGCTCATGGGTTGATATTAACTTCCATCTTTCATCTCTTCTCCAAATTCTTTTTTCATTTTACCTCATTGCAAAAGAACTACAAAAATACCTACCAGACAACTGATGAGCAAAAATTTCCGAGCTCACCTAACAGGGATATCACATTACATATACTTTATTGTACAAAGATTTAATATAGCTTGATAGAGTTGTTCACAGCAAGATACAAAAATACAAACAAAAAGAAACATATGCAATAAATACAAAGTGTTGAATATACAACCATCATTGCTTAGTTAATGAATTGTATAATTTGAATACATTGAAAAAATAAGTTGAGGTAATTACGCTTATTATATTGATGTAATACACAATCGATACCAATGCAAAAGGTCTATGCTGGGAGCGACTGTGTTAAAACTATGTTAATCATCGTTTTAAAGTGAGTAAGTGTTAACACATTGTGCATGTGATAAGAAAACTAGCTGAATATCAAGTTTGGAGTATTTTAAATCTTTTCATGGAAAAAAGATATTGGTTTTGATTTCAAGCATCCAAACAGCGGAAAAATCCTACCAAAAAGAACTCTTGTAATGCTTAAAACATGAATATTGTACCAGATAACCTTTGCGAAAACTAGATACTAGGATGCGAATATCATACATTCCTTTTGGCAACAACAAGCTGATAATGAGTTTCTTTAAAAAATAATCCAACATAAGAGTTTTCCAGAATGTCTCAAACTGCTTTTCTTAGCGGTTATCTTTTCCATAAGCTCGTCTGTTTTGTGTAAAAGGCAAATATGGACTGTGAGTAGCTATCAATGTTTGCTGTAGATAGCTTTGAATGTTTTTTATGTTTTTATGCATCAAAATTCTGGTCGACATAGAAACGTGTATTAGCACGCGGTTCTTTCCGCACTAAGCTGATTTTAAAACTTTTCTTAATCGTTAGGTTTTTAAAAACTGTAACGTAGGATATCATACCCCATTGAATTTGTTCTAAGGTTTTAATAAAGTTTCTGGTTTAACTCACCTGCTCTTTTCGAATGAGAGCCAGCCACTGCAACGCACTTCTGCCTTCGACGAACAACAGACGAGGAAAGACTTTTGTTGGTGCCTATATTTTTTCAGCCTGTCTAAGAATGTGACCTGCAATCATCAGGGGTCACAACCGTTAACAGGTCACGCTGACTAATGTCTGCAAACTCCAGCGAACTACGTGTAAGTGCGCATGTCCTGAAAGAAAGTAAAACTGATTTTTATCCGGTTATACCAAGCAAAATAGAAAAAAAAACAGTTATTATTTTCAAAATTTGAATAATCCCGTTCCATAGATTTAATGACTCAGCGTTTCCGCTCAGTACTGAGAATTGTCTAGAAGATCATCTCTTAACATAACGCATCAGTGTGGCGCTATTAAAATATTCGACCTTTGTAACTCCCAAAACGCACAGGGCCCATTTCAAGTCTGTTTGACTCCCGGGTACACTTAAAATAATAAAACACTAGATTACTATTGATGGGTGCTTCAGAAAGTTTGTTCAACTCAATTAATTTATAAGTTTTGTCAGCAATTAAATAACTGCCACTGGAAGCATTCGCTTGTTCGATAACACCCATATAATAGGGGCAATGGGTATTGTGATAAAAAAGAAATGGTTTAAAGTTACTAAGCACATCAAGAAGTCAAAATGCAACGTATGAAACTGAAAGTTAACCGTTAAATTCATATCTTATAAATTCAAGGTTACAAAAATATCTAATCTTAAAATTCTTTTTATACTTTTTTAAAAACATTAGGTCATTTGTATGATGCAATAGGAAATAAACA
Source organism: Palythoa heliodiscus (assembly GCA_025403565.2). Lineage (NCBI taxonomy): Eukaryota > Metazoa > Cnidaria > Anthozoa > Zoantharia > Sphenopidae > Palythoa > Palythoa heliodiscus. Next base: position 5,534 of record JAOBYJ020061014.1, read on the forward strand.
TGGATCGTAGCACTGAGACAATCCATCAGCACTGGTTTTATAAAGCTTAACATTTGGAGAGCACCAAACACCAATAATGCAATTTAAGGAGTTTCTTACAAGAAGTTTCAATTAGCCCCAGTCAAAGTCAAGGTGGGCTTGCGTGATTTTTGCGCATATAGTAAACGAGCATTTTTATAAATGCCAAATGGCAGTTAAGGCTGAGTGTATATAGTAAATGATAGGATAAAGCTTCTAAAGTTAAATGTTAAGACACCGTTCGAAAATCATTTTCTGTAAGTTAAATTTTGTTCACGGTATGTGTACGTTAACCAGGGGAAGTTATAGATTCATAAACAATTTTACGGCGCCTATCTCGTAAAAACTAACAAATCCAACAAAGGCACAATGCGTGATTGTAGTGAGCCCTTTACTGAGGATTCTCCCGCAATATTAGATAATTTTGCGTGTATACAATTGTCTGCATAACACGCCAGTCTTAAAACGCTTCAAAGTTGCCGTTTATTCTTACGAGGAATAGTAGTAGAAATTAGAAGTAAAGCAAAATCAGAAAGATTGTTTCACAAATAAGTGTAAGGTAGAAAATAAATTAGTTATACCTTGGGCATGATATAAGTTAGAGTGCTTCAAGCCAAGCCCCATTTCCTTTCGAGGCCGACACAACATAACTATTTTCAATTGTTCCTTTGTACTCCCTTATAACTGCAGATTGATTGGAGTAAGTATCAACATGACTTCTTTTTTGCCTTTTTTAGATCAACCTCCAGGAAAACATGCAGCAGAATGTTATGCCTGGAAATTATCATTACTATTACTCCCCTCTTTGTTTTGAACATTTTTGCGCTAAAACCAGCTTCACATAACGAAAACGTCTCAACATTACAATACTGAACAGGAAAAGCATTAGCTGCAACATAACTGTGATTGGAGCGTGACCAATTCCCCCTTACTAACTTCTCGAGTACAAATTATCATTGTATTTATAAATTCAGCAATAGCCGAGAACGTCTCTCAAACCTAAAACGGGTGTCTATAATACTCAAAGCTAAGGTTTAGCTTTTACTGACTGCTGTAGAGTCTAAGGCAATAAAATTTCGTAATCAATATATTTAGCCCGCAGGCAGGTTATACATACCAAGGAAGGATGAACACGCTCAAATCACGCGCGCAAACAAATCAGCGTTTGTTGTCGGTGTTTTGTAGGTGCTACTGGCTTTTCTCCAACCACTAATGAGGATGTATAATACCTGCAAAGGAATGACAAAAAACTTTTGTGAACAAGTGACCTATGATCCTCTCTGTCATGGACTTGAGAAAAAAAAATGCTACTTAATTTCATTTGATTTGATCGGATTTTGTGGCTATTTCAATGCACAATATTTGTTGTGCTAAAACTTTGTATTCGCTGGAGCATAATGGTGCAAACATTACCAGTATTTTGAATACCTTCAGTTACAACTTAAAATGATTTTGAAGGGAAGGGCTTCCCTTTTCATCAAAATTGGTGATAAGGCTTCACGGTCTTGTTTCTGTAAGACGATAAAAAATCAAACTATCTTTGATTTATTTAAAAATTTGGTTTGTGATCAGTTTTTTGTCTTTTCATCTGAGATTTCAAAAACTATATATCTTAACTGACTTTAAATGTAATATATGCATGTTGATAAAGGTTTACTAAATGTTTCTTTATCATCATTAAATAGTCATCGTTTAAACACTGAATCATTAATATTAAGTGATTTATTTCAGGCTTCCAGCGCTAGGTTGTTCCAAAGCTAGTTAACATATTAATCCTGGATTGGTGCTTATAGAATACTTGTTATAATTATATAGATTTTCCAGACATGTCCAACCCAAAATTGCTACTCACGTACATCATACTAAAGGCTCTATAAAGTTGGAAACATCAGAAACTTGGATTAACAGTTTAAACCTGGTTTGGCGTTAATCGCTTTATACATACTTTTAAGTTTCTGCCGTGTTTTCAATTATAGCTATAAGGAGATTTAGATTTAAAAAATCTAAAACATTTATTGGAGCAGAGGCCATGGCCCGTTTAGAGAAGAGTCCTTAGCCTTCGCAATCTAAACGACTCCAACATCTTAGGATCTCTGTAGCTTTAGATTATTTTTAGAAAAAAATACCAAAGTTAACGAAAACACTGATATACATAAAAGGCAGTGAAGACAACCAAGACCATTCTCCATTCCAAGGAAATGAAGTGATGAAAATATATCTGCTGTTGATATTACCAACGTTAATGTGAAATGTAAACAATCAAATGGGCCGTGTCCTTATATGAAATATATAAATACAAGACGTGTTGAATGGTGGATAGCAAAGTGCTAGTACGACAATTGATGGTTTAAAGATGCAAAGTTCCACATCGCTATTTAATCTATGAGCCACAGTGTTTGACCTTTAATACTAATAGAGATCATTTAAAAACAAAAGTAAAATGCTAAATTTTATTATTTTCCACCTCAAACAGAAAATCAGGAGTAGTATTCAGGTTTTTGGAATCTAAATATTGAACGAAGAACATAATATAAAAAGTAAATTGTCGTCTAGTCAAGGAACAATGAAGATACTTTTTATGACATGAATACGTTTTATAGACCGATGCAACAGTGCGTCTTTCCAAAAGAGTCAAAAGTGAAGTCTCCAAAATACCACTAGAATCTAGAATGCAACCCCAAAACAACAAAACTAATTAAAGCAATATTGAACTTATATTAAAAAAAGTAAAAAAAAAATATTCTTCGTAGGGTGTTTAATCACGTGGCTTTTGGTGTAGAATATTATGCCAGACCTCTCTGAATGCCCAAGTCGGAAAGGAAATCCTTGTTTTTTTTACTAATTTTAAAGGAGATAACGAAAAGAACCAGATGAGAAGATACAAGGCTTATTGTTCTTTTGCTACCTGAACTTTTAAACATTTAGTCCAAAATTAATTCTGTAAACTTCCATAAACTCTCACTGATTCCATAAAATGCCATAAACTTTTGACTGACCGTGTGATCAACCTTGACCCGGGAACTAGGCCTGTCCACAAGTTGCCAGTAAAATGGCCAGAAGTTGCCAAAAATCTGCAAAAAGATGCTCAAAGGTTGCCCATTTTTGCCAAAAGTTGCCCAACAGTTCCCCAGTTTTGGAAAAATTGCTCAAACGTGGCCAGCCACGAGACTCAATAGAGGTTATTATCAAGCTTCAAATGGCAACAAAAAGCATAGATTTGTCCCTACAAAATCAACCTGATAAACATTACATGATTAAAAACTCATAATCAAGACATTTTCCTACATTCAAATTGATCACGGCTTACAAATTCCATTTACTGGTAAACTTGCTCTTAATTTCTTCCCCCTTTATTTAATTGGTTACTTAGCGTTCACCTTATCGGTTTGAAAATACTTTTTGCTTATTACGAGTCACCTCTTCTTTTAACTAACATAACAGACGCAAGCTTGCTGATTAGCCAGCTCCCGAAATGACAAAGGGGAAATTCATGCCGTGATTAGGGCCTTTGATTACATTTTCCAAACTGTAAGTGCCAGTCATCATTACTTTATAACCAACAATATTACCAAAGTGTCAAGGAGTAACAGGTTTTGGTGCACTCGCCCCAGTCTCCCAAAGGCAGCCAACCGCTGATCGAGCGTTCAGCTTGTAATGTTGCAAAGAGCTTCGCCATCACCTAAAACAGGTTGTTTGGCTATAAAGTAAGCATTATTTCTCTTTTAATGCCAATACAACCTTCAAAAGGTGAAATAAAACTGACGAAAAGGCTACTACAAATAAGAAAGTTGCTCGGTGCGGAAAAAGTTGCCAGAAAAATGAAAAGTTGCCCAAAAGATGCCGAGTAACTTTTGGACTGAGACCTATCGGGAACTGCACAATCGCGCGGTGGACCAGCATTTGAGAGCCCCTTTAAAATGTGAATGATATGACAGGATTGTATTGTTACGTCAGTGTTATAAGCTGTCATCACACTCTGGACATGAGTTGCTAAACGTACATTTTGATACTGGACGCATGTATACGTGGTGAAAGAATCGAAACAGGTAGAAAAACTGAACTTAAATTATTTTGAAAGAAAATATTGGCTATTTCTTGATAGCGTAGTAGTGTGTGGAGTAAACTTGCATTAGGGAACCCTTGCAGTAGTCTTTTCAGTCGATAGAACACTGATTTCGAGGGAGGAGGCCATGTAAGAAACTTGATTAAAATCCCATTTTAGTCCGTTTTTAGTGTTTCAACTTTTCTGAAAATGTACATGTCATAAAAATCCGTTGGTAGGAAGAAAAGTTACGGTTTCTTATCTTTAAACGCATGGGAACTTGGGCCGCCAGTTCAAGTTCACTCCCAAATACATAGAATGTGTGAAAAAAATAATTCAGACTCTTGTTATTTTTTGCCAGCGAAGCTTTATCAAAAGTATAAAACAAACAGCATTAATAAACATATTCTTTGTGAAAGAACCATTTACATTTCGCATGTTCCAACTTACATTTTAAAAGTATAAACAATTAAATTTGAAAAATATGAAATAAAAGCAATAACGACAAAAGCGAGATCTAGAGGAATGGGTTCGAAAAGAAAACAAAACAAAACTAGTAAAGTGACAGCATATCACTCTAGATATTTACATTATTAATACAAGAACTAAAACGTCACAAATTAATTAACAAATAACTTTGGATTAATTGAATATTCGACAACATTTTCGCATGCTTGGAATCGATTCTACATGCAAAGGCTGGTAACATGGCCTTAGGCTGAAGATGACGTCTCTCAAGAAAGGAAATATGTGTAACAAAGAAAAAATATCTTTACTGTTATAAATGCGCAGGATCAAACAAATCGGGTCGACAAAGAAATACGTCAGTCAAGGCAGACTTTTGTCTTCAGGTTAGAGGGTATAAACTTTAGTTGGCCTACACAGTAGGGTGGTGGCCAGGCCCTTTCTATTGTGGCGAATACACGGTCCTTACGCAAAGAACACTTTGAGTGGTTTTATTGGAAAGTAAAACGTTTGAATTGAAATAGATAGAAATTTTGAAGTAGAAAGAAATTTATATACCGAGGCACTTAACCTCCAAACTTGTCGGAAATTTTTTTTAAAAAAAAGGTCTCTCTGCCTCAAAACATTATTTCTGTTAAATTTCTTTATTATTTGACGTTTTTTGTAGAACAAATTGATTTGTGTGGCTTCTCTAATAACTTAGCCAAGTGAACTAATCTCCATTGACAGAATAAGATTATGCAACGGAAGAAATTAACAAGACATAATTCAAATCTCGTCTGGGCCTGAAGTTTAAGGGGATTAGCTCTGCTATGTTAGTTCTTACAATTACAAGAACGGTAGCAGAGTACCAATTTGGATCCAAATAAAATCTCATAAGTTCAAACAAAAACGAATTAAGGAAGTGATCTTTTAAAAGTAATATTCTAAAATAAGGTGGAAAATATCATAAATACATTCTCGATTGACTCTAGTTTGTTATTTTTTTTTAAATACCGCAAAATTTCGAAAATAAGCCCC
>JAOBYJ020061122.1:0-19370 GCA_025403565.2 Palythoa heliodiscus
TTCGTATTGGGCCAATACGAAATCAAGTTATCTTTCACTAGACCCTAGTCTCCCGAGGCAGGACATTGCTCCTTTAATATATTTAATATATTTAATTAAAACAAAAGACAAAAAAGCCTAAAAACGAATTTATCTTAATTAATATTAAATAGATTTAGTACTCGGCGTATGTGAAGTTCAACGTTACGTTTGAATTACATCTAAGAAAACGATAACGAAATAAGTTTTGTTTATTCGCCCATGCATAGTGGCCATTCGCGCGGGAGGCTTACCCGTGTCATTTCGAAATTGTTTCAGTAATACCCTGATTGCACAGCTGCAAATTTATTGTTAGCTGACCAATTTGCTGCATGTGGCCTTCAGATGCGGAACTGAAACTGATCACATATTCTGAAAAGTATCAATTGAAAATTAATTTGCGATATCAATTCTGACGGATGAAACGTTGAAACTTGGCAAAGTTACAGAAAATCCAAAAATGCACACTTCGCGGCTAGAAATAACAATTGTTGCATTCAATGGCGTCTTCAGGAAGTTAAAGAGAGCTTTAATTTTTGGCGTTAGAGAAAAAATACATCAAATAAGAATCTCGACGTAAGAATACGCACTCCCCTAGAAACCTTTACGGCGCAGTTTTCATTACTTTTCGCCATATAACTATTCCCCCTCATAATATTTTCTTCACTCGTATACCTTTTTAAAAATGCCCCGTGGAAGGAATGATAACTGGCCAATAAACCTCCTCTACGCTTTTTGTATCGAGCTATACAAGACAGGCCCGAAGCTGAAAAATTATCCGAAAGGTAAATATTTGCCAAAGGTGAAGCCGAGTGTACAAGTGAAACTTTGAAAGCAGTTATTTAGCCCAGCGCCTGAATATCTCAATAAATATTCAAAAAAAGCGTCGAGGACGTCTATTTATTTTCTGATTCAACGATAGCTTTCTCGCTGAATGAACGGCGGACGCAAGCAAAATTTGTAGAGTTCTCTGTGTTTTGAGATACTGAACTGTTTACAAGTTCTCCTTTCTTTTCTTCTGATGTGCTCCCAAACCTAGAGGTGAATTTCTAGTCAATTCAAAATCAAAAAAATAAACTATTGAGTTGCTCTTTCGAGTATAGTTGTGATATTCGCCCTGTTGTTTTCGCTGATTGTTGCCCTGCAAGCGCCAATAATATCGATTCTGACCATGTGTGCAAAATTCTCTGAAAATGATTGTCGCATGAATTATGAATGAAAATATAGATTAGTACTTTAAAATTAATGTTGTATCAATGTTTCACATAAATTTTGCCAGCACCTTTATGTGTCGAAACAGTAACCAAATAACAACAGCAACGAAAGCATTTATACGTAATAATATAAATAATGCATAGATAATACTAAATGTATATTTCGGAACTCAGGTACATAAGAAAACAAAAATAAACTAAAATAACAAAAGAATGTTATTGTTAAGCACATTTTTGCACGGGAAAACCTTCATTTTCCAAGGTTTTTCAAATTTAGCGATAAAGCTAAAAATACAGACCACGAGCCGTTTTTGCAGCCAGCGGAGCACTTTGTTCTCACTTTTTACAGCCTTTGCATCGCGTTTACTGTTTTTTGTTTGTTGTTACAAAAATGACGGCTGCTCACCCTTTCTCAAGGTTTGGAAACAAATTATTTTTTTTGGTTTGAGCTTATTTCAGATTGAAAAGATAATTATTAACTTGTAAGGTATGTAACTAACTAATTTAAGCGGAAGTTATCGGGCTTGAATATTTTACTGACTTAACAATTTTAGTACATTAGAAAGGTATACCTTTAGGGAAAGTTGCACCTCCGGGGTTTCCGTTGACTCGGAACTTCTTCCCGTTTTTATTGCTACATGATAATCGTACAAACAACGAGAGTTTGGCGGGAATGAAAGTTTGAATGGTTCTGTTCTTTGCCCATAAGCAAAGGCCCACATAAGAACAAGAAAAGATGCTGTTGGTATTAAAGGCATTGCGAAATGCTACAATGACCTTGCTGACTGCATACCTCTGTCCAAAGTGATAAGCGAACAAACTGTTTGAAATCTATATATTTGATTTCCGAAAAACATCGACTCTGATTGGCTGTAGGTATTGTGGATTAACCAATCAAAATTTACTTCGCAGGAACAACCAAAGGACGGTGTTGTGTTGATTGATCGTGCAGCAGCAGTCTTTTTGATAATTTTTTGTGATTCATAAATAGAAAGCAATGGTGTTAGCGATGTAAAATGCTAAAAGGAGCAGTCTCCTATCTCAATCTCATTAGGGTTTTAAAATTTTCAAGCAATCACTTTTGTAATTCAAAATCCCTATAAATTCTTTTATGTTAGGAGCAGGTTCAGCAACTTTAAGGAGTGCAGCTCGACTAAGGCCGCACTAGTGTAGTATAGTTCTATCGCCGATCAAGTATAATTTTATCTTGGTCAACCTGGTACACAAATATCCTCATTAGAACCAAAAATTAGATTAATGAGTGATTACAGTTTTTAGAACAAATATAGAAAAATGAAAAAAGTATACATGAATAGTTATACTACAGCTACTAAATATAATTACAGCACTATATAGAACTATTTAATTTAAAATCTTAATATACCTTTGGCGAGCAAAATTTCGAAAATTACATAGATCTTTTCAGCTTTTATGATCAGCAACTGAAAAAACAAATAATGTCCGGCGGTAAAAGATTTTCTCGACAGGACAACAAGGAGTCAGCTGAGCTCGTACACAGTTGAGTTTCAGCGGTCGATTTTGTATTTTAAGAACCACTGGAACATTCTTTGCAAATTTCAAGTCAAAAATAAAAGTTATTACCTGTTTTTTCCCCTCATGACTGTAAACCAAACTAGTTATTTTACGAAGTTTCGTAAAACAAAAAGAGCTGAACCGAGGTTTGAAACATTATCGTGTTATTTCAAAATATCCTCTGGATTTTAAAACAGGCAAAATATTTTGGGTAACTAACTTATTCATACATAAAACAAATTACTGTAATAATTAATTCTCTCTCAAATGAATCAAAACATTAATGTAAAGAGATCCACGGTCTTGAAATTATTCTTTCATAAGTTTACTTTTCAAACTTTCGTTTTCAGTAAGATAGATTGTCATGCATTTGTTAAACATATGTTGTTAAACTTTGAAAAAATGTCAGGTGAGGTAGCTCAAAATATTGGCTATCGGCATAAAATCGCCATGTGTTTCATCTTTAAACAATGAGCAATCGGCCTTCAGTGTTCGTCAAGCTGTGTCCTATTCACAACGTGGTCCATTATGTACAGAATAATCTCTTACGAGCCGCGTGCACATTTAGTGATCATCAGCGCAAAAAGGAAAGGATAATAAAATAAGATTTCTTTTTTGCTAATTTCAAAAAGTAAGTATGTTTTTAGTTACTATAAAAGAAGGAATTTTCTTCATGTTAGCTTAGTAATGTAAATTTATGAGATCATGATCAGTTGGGCAATAGTTTATATCTATCTAATCATTTTAGGATTTTTTAAAAAAAAACACAGGTTAGCTTGGGAAAGAATGGTTTCCGTCGGACCTTGTTCAAGCTGAAAAAGAGATGTTTGAGGAGTCATTTTGTGTGAAAGGGTGCTGAAGTTGCTGAAACCTGGTACAAGGATATCAACTAGAAGTTAAAATGGTTTTCTACAGCGAAATTATCCTCTAGCAAAATCTGCGAAAACGCTCAATCTCCTTTCAACTTTTCTTTCTTTGTTTAATACATTCATTTTATCTTGCCATAAAATTAAACCTATCTACGTGACTAGGTTTCAGATATCTTTTTCTTGTTCTCTTATATCTTGAAACCAAATATTTCAGTGTTGACTGAAACGTGATAATCATATACTAATTTAAAAGTACTGAAATAGGAAACAAGTTGAAATCAGTTCAGTATAATTTGGACTTAACGGATAAAAATTTATGGCTGGCTAATTAACCCAGATGAAAGCTATCTTTAAACTAAAAAGTTAATTGAAGAAAGAAACCACAATTTTGCAAACAATGGGTAATAAAGTTTTTGTTTTTGTTGCTCTACTTTTGTTACTTGACAGCGAAGCTTGTAACCCACGAAAAAGACGAAGCGGAGGAGGAGGATCGTCCAACTCAGGTTGCGACAAGACACCATGTAAAGAAAGTGGTTGGTATAGCTGGGGTCCATGCTCTACATCTTGTGGAAAATTAGGGATAAAAATGCGAACAAGAGGCATTATACAGCATCCAGGAGATTGTGCAGATAGAAAATGTTCACATCTGTCAGAGACTCGCAGTTGCAACACAGAGTCTTGGCGTTGTAATGGAAGAGGAACACTATCTTCCTACCGTTGCAGCTGTTACAGGGGATTCACAGGAAAATGTTGCGATAGAGGTAACACTTTTACTTAACTGAATGCTTGGAAAATACTCTCTATAAAAGTGCTTTCCATCTTTCTTTTCTTGCGGATATCTAAATAAATTTGTCTTTTTTGTTTTACAAGATTACAAAAAAGCAGAAAATTATAAGAAATGTTTGACTAACAAAAAACACTGTAAACTCTTTCTGAATCGAGTCGTGGGACACCACGGAAAAAATGTTTTCAAAAACACGATTCAATTTTTTGTTGGTCTGAAATGAAGAAAAACATTTGTCATTTAAGCAGTGTATATCCGCAAGCGAAACAGCTCGGAACAAAAAAAGTTGTTCAGCGCTTCTGTGCTCACTTTGTGGGTGGCTAAGTGGTTATTATTATTATTATTATTATTATTATTATTATTATTATTATTATTATTATTATTATTATTATTATTATTATTATTGTGCATCAATACAAAAACTAACTTGTTAGAGCAGAGGTTCTTAGCCTAACATGAAAACTTATGGATATGTGCAGAGCTTTGTGTTATGGCGCTCCTTCTCTCTGAAATCGCCTACCAGATGATATGAGACACTGCCCATCATGAGCACAGTTTGAATCTAAGTTAAAGGCATTTTTATCTATGCGTGCTTTAATTATATCACATGACTTTGCACTTACAATAAGTTTTTATTCTCTTATAGTTTTCAAAATGAAGATATAAAATGCATATATATTTTTTTCATTGTAGATAGTGTAAAGTGCTATTGGGTAATTAGAGAAAACGAAGCAATTTAAAAGTATTATTTTTATCGTTTATTACATTCTCATGAGTTTCTTTTGGAACAGATTTTGAGATCTTTCTCAAAAGGGTTCATATATATATATATATATGAAAATTCAACTAAAAGTAGTGGTTCACTTAGTCTCGGAAGTGCTTGATACAAAATCATGTAGAGCGAAATACGAAAGAAAAAGTTTGGAAAATAGAGTAGCGACAGTTACTCGAGCTTCACGCACTATGCGATCATCACACTGTGCCGTTAGATCTAGAAATAACAATAATAACGTAATAATGTGAAAGTCAGTCAGTATAGCTGTATGAGCAATATGGCTACCATTATGAAGCGTCATAATGCCAAAATACTTAATTAGTGACAGCAACAACAATCCTGATACTAATGATTGCAACTGTAGGAAGAAAGACCTCTGCTCGAGTTTACCAGTAACAAACATCATCATCATCATTTATTTGCCCTATTAAAATAAAAAGGAGAACGAGTAGTTATACAATAGTGGCGAGGAGACCTCAAGAAACCACTAGGCTTATAATAGAGGCCACCTCGGCTGTCGTTAATAAATGAAATAAAAGTGCGTAAGTGCGGCTTGTTCAATTCATGCGTTAACGAGTAAAGTTGTGTATCGCTTGAGAGAACGTTTGCCTTTGTGATAAGACTGTTGCAGCTCTTTTACTTTGATGTTGTAAGACCTACGTTTTTCAGCAATTTGATCCAGCCCTCTGATGGAATCAGAAGTATCAAATGAAGAGGTAAGTTTTAACACGATCGGTATCTCATGTCAAGTATTCGCTTTCGCACTTTACTTTAGCTCGATTGTTTTGTTTCTAGTTTATCTCCCTTTGCTGAGCCCACCACGAGGTTATTGATTGTTATATTTCGTTTGCCGTTAAATTTTAGGCAGTTAGCTGTTTCTGTAAGAATTTTTATAGCAGAAAACAGACGGAGAAAATCAACATCGGCTGCCCTTGCTGGATTAAACAATGGGGATGCTTTGCACAGATTGCGATCGTTTTACAAACAGAACTCAAAATGCAAGAAAACAGCAATGTGAATTTTGTTATATATTGCTGAGCAGAATTTACCGTAGATTTTTTCCATAACCAAGGTATATATCTGTCTCAAATCACTGTTTCTCCGATAAATATTTTAGTGAGTATGAATTGAATTTTTATTACTTCGAAGCCAACGAATAAATATTTTGCATAGCCGCATGAAAGTTCGTGTTTTCGCTTTTGTTTTAGGACAACTAGTTTAAGCTACTGGTTGTTCCATTTTTAATATTTTTTCTAACCGATAATGTTTTGTTTTAGGCTCGCCAAGGTCTTAAGATAGAACTACAGCATCTCTACCGAGTGAAGACCATTAAAGACAAAGGGACACTGAAAAGAATTTTTTAATGTTTTTGAAAGAAATTGAAATAAAAACTAACAGAAATAATGGCGACATTAAAAGGTCTGATGTTGTCACACAGGCAAAAAACAATAAATATAACTTAAAGATGGATAAGATAAAGAGCAGTTTTCAACTCAACGACATAAACTCACTAGAACCTAGTCTCCTGAGGCAGGACATTGCTCTTTTTAAACGTACCTACGAGGAGTTGGAGAGAATCACGGACAATCAAAATGTCCAGGTCATTACAGAGAAGGACTTAAATCGCGCTAAAATAAACAATTTTGGAAAACGAGATATGAAATGGCTAAAACTGAACTATCAAAATTGCAAACTAAAGCCTTGAGTGAGAATGCTCGCCTTTATTTTTCCCGAAATGCGGAACAAAGATAAGAGCAGCTAGTGAAGAGCACGATAGTTCTGATGGTTTGGATGAGCAGTCGGAGGGGAAGCCTGACCAAGAGCCGACAGCGATATGCAGCCCATGTGTCATTCACCTTGAAAGTTCAGATCCGGATGATGATGATGTTGGACCCTACTGGCTCTCTCTCAATTGTGTTCCCTTTATATTGATCGTGAATCGGAAGGGCTGCATGAAGACTTGTTTTTTGCGCTCCAGTTGACTGATGTCACACAGAGAAACATTTAGTATTAAAAAGAGTTTCCTTCAATATTCTAAGAGACAAACAAGTTCATTTAATCCAAGTAATTTGCAGTTGCGCTGATGACTAATACCAAAATAGAAAGTGATTGTGACTGTGATGTTCATCTGTGCTGGCAGAGTTTTGGCGAGTTTTGATTCATTGTCATAATATTCGATGATTTAATACCATAACTACGCTTGCCTAATTTACTGCACACCAAATACTTTTTAATATGTGCAATTTTCTAAGCAGTGGCAAATAGATTGAAACACATATAATTTCAAAAATAATATACACTGTACTGGGTGTACTTTGAACAAGGCTTCTATTTGCATTCACGCGAAAGGACCAGTAAGAGGGAGAATAGTTACATAACTAGGACAGATATAATTACGGTCAGTCAACTTTGCGATAAAAAATTATAATTATGACCCTCCCGTAATTTAGGTAAAAAAAATAGTAACCCTCCCAAAACTTTGTTCAGAAAAACTATGACCCTCCCTGCAAAATAGAGCCCTCCCCCGACCGAGCAAACAAACGGAATTCACCACTCTTTTCCACCAGATTATAACGAATGCAGTTCACGGAACCCTTGCCAGCACATCTGCATAAACACTTTGGGAAGTTATTCATGCAAATGTTACTCATGCTACACCAAGTACGGCAGCCGATGCTCGCTTGAGAAGTGCAAAATTGATGGCAGCTGCTACAGATATGGCCAGGTCAATCCAAGAAACCCCTGTCAGGTTGGTAGATTGACTGATTTACAATACTTATACCAACGAACAACCATAGTACAGGTAGCGTTATCGTAGTATTTTGTTTTTGTCCCTTTCCAACGATTGTTTGCTGAACTGAGGTATTTAACATTCTGATCTCAAACCTGATCCAACATATAGCTTTATTTATTTCTATAAACTTAGAAAAATGCCCAGCCACGACTGACGAGCTCGAGAATCCAACAATGATCTTTTGATTACAAAACGGACCTTCTACTTACAGAGTTATAGGTATCAGTCAGTTATTTGTTTGGCTATTTAGTATTTTCACCAGACATGACATTTTATTGCATTTACTCTCTCAATATGTCCGATAGTCATATTAATTTTAATGGTACAGCAAGGAAAAGATGTTTTTTCCTTAACCCGTGTAGATTATGTTACTCTTTTAACTTTCAATGAAACTATTTTTCACTTTCAAGCGGCTCTTGCGGCTGTTTTTGTTAAAATACTCAGAGCAGCCTGTGAGGAACACCAAAAAGTTCGAAAGCTTTATTTACATAATTCTATTCTGGAAAAACATTGTATAGTTGTAACACCAAGCAGTTTACTTATTTAAACACCAACCTCGTTCCCAGAGCTTTTCGCTAGAGTTGGACGTGGAAAAGCCCTGGGAACGAGGTTGGAGAAACACCAGTTTTACCAGTTTCATTTTGAGGGCTTTTTTTTATCACTCTCTGTTTATAGTATTGCCAAAGTAACCGAAAGCATTACTGGTCCAATAACAACCGTGCTTCGTGTAGCGACGGGAAAGCTTGTACAAGAAATGATCACTGTCGAGACGGTACCTGTGTCGGAACGCCTTTCACCTGCCTCCCTTGTGAAGAGTGTTACAATGATTACTGCCGTGTGAAACCTGGTTACTGTGTAATACGAGTGTCGTGGTATAGGAAATGTTTTAGAAATGGTGATATTAGGAGTGGCTACCCTTGTCAGGTAATAAATAACAACAACAATAACAATAATAATAATAATAATAATATAATGATAAAGATAGCATTAATCCTACGTACATTATTTTGTTAAAAAAGAAATTTTAAATATCTTGTTTACAATTAAAATACCAATTTGCACTGGCTCTAGATCTATATTAATTAGGAAGTAGGTTAGCTAAAAGGTACGTTAAATTACATGACAAACTGTGCCGTTTGTGTTACAGACAGAACCAAACCAGGCGCGTAGCCAGCCAGTATTTTTCTGGTAAGCCCGGATTCACAGGTTGACGAGGCTTTAGACGACCCAATAATTTTTCTAATAATTTCAAAATGGAGACGAAAACAAGCAAAATTTCTTTTTACAATTATGGATTAACTGGAAACATTTCCAGCCACTCCAAAAGGTCTAAAACAGAAGTTCAGGTCAATCGACTTCCCCAAGGCAAAGAAGGAACGTTACATAAAAAAATAGGATCCATTTAATGACTTGTTATATGAACAGAACTATATAAATGGCTCGTGCTAGGTTAAGAAGTAGTACAATAGCCTATCAGTGATGACTATTAACAAATCTAGTGCAAAGTATTGTCGGATTGAAAATATAATTTCATCTGGTATCTAGATAAAAAACTGTTACGATGACTTTACAAGTAGCTTCAGTATGTTCTAACACTGAAAAACACCTTGTTATTCAGAGTTATTGACGGAACACGTTATATATTCCGCTTCGGATTGCAAGTAACGGACTTTTTAACATCGTGCAACACTTGACTTAACAATAGTTGCAATCGCCACACAAAATCTTAGCAAACTGTTTATGTCTTTAAGTGCTTTAGCTTGAGATACTTAAAGAATTCAGAAGGTAAACAAAATGCTATATCACGCTACAAATTCAAAGTAATAAGAACCGCCATCGACGTGGTGATGTTTTAAATAAAAAATGGAGAAAGCAAGTCCAGCAGAATAATTTCGAGGGACCATTTTGTCTGTCCTGTATCTTCATTTTCCGAAATGAAAGAAATTGAATGAAGAAAAGTGCTAGCTGGGTTTCAGAAAAACTGGTAAGCCCGCAAATGTGATATAGTTGCATGATATTGAAAGTGGAGCTTATGGTTATTACATGATTATTTTCACAAAAGTATTTGATTTTAACAACAACAACAACATCAATTGATTTTTTATATTAAGGAATGTCATAGCAACAGGATCAACCGATGGACAAACAACAACAACTTAAAATGTAGCGACGGCAATTTAAAGACGAGAGATGATCGCTGCCAAAATGGTGCATGCGTAGGAACTCCTTATTCCTGCCTAACTTGTGAAAGGCATGATGGTATTGGCTGTGTACCGAAGCCTGGCTATTGCACTATTCACCATTCCAATCAGCGGGCTTGCTTTTCATCAGGACAAGTTCAACCAGGAAACCCTTGCAAGGTAATTTTAAAATAAGTTACACATTTTAACATAACGGAAAGTCATTGCCGAACATTAAAATAACATCCAAAAATGCTTCTTTAGTGGCTTTATTCTTCCTTCCTTCCTTCCTTCCTTCCTTTCTTCCTTTCTTCCTTTCTTTCTTTCTTTCTTTCTTTCTTTCTTTCTTTCTTTCTTTCTTTCTTTCTTTCTTTCTTCCTTCCTTCCTTCCTTTCTTCCTTCCTTCCTCCCTTTCTTCCTTCCTTCCTTTCTTTCTTTCTTTCTTTTTCTTTTCTTTTTTTCTTTTTTTTCTTTTTCCTTTTCCTTTTTTACCGCATGGATGACGTCAGTCGTTGATAAAGTCAGTCATTGATAAAGTGAGGCGAATTCACTCGCTCACTCACCCGGCTGTAAACTTTTAATCGGGTTATTAATGTATGCATTAAAAAATAAACTAAGTTAAATATTCTAGGAACTTTCTTTCTTGTCAACCCGACCCGGGTTTAAATTCTCGACCATCAGTCTCCTCAACTGACGTTCTAGTGAATTAACCCTAGGTCACGCTGACAACTGCCTTCCAGCTGATGCAACTTTAATCTTTAATACGTCTCGGATTCGCAGCGCTGGAAATCCGAGACGTTTTGAAAAATGTTGTCTCCGTTGCCTAATGAGTTATAACGTTGTCTTAAAAATGGAAGCTCGAGTCCTACAGATGCCAAATTAAAAACAATATTTTTTTTAACCTTTTTTACTTTCTACCCCTTTTATTCTCCTTTCCTTTTTCTTATACTTAGAAATTATTTTCTGAATAAACTATGATTCTTAAAGCCGTTTTTGCATTTTTCTCTTACCTCGCAATAAATATTGAGTCTTGGGAGATGTGATTTTAATGCCGTTTTTATAAAAAAGAAAAATATAAAAGCGGCTTTAAGAAACTAATTTCTAACTATAAACAAAAGACGAAAAGGAATATAAAATGGGGAAAAGGCAATTAGAAGGACTCTGTGCGACTCGATCTTTGAACAGCTCGCTGCATGCTCCGATTAACAACCACAAGAGCCAAAAGAGTCTAGCCTAGTCTACCTGTGGTAAGACTTATATAGATATTCATCTATGAGGTGGCTTGAGAGCCTTTGATTTATATCCGATAACCTGGCTCGTTTACCTCATATAGTTATTCCAGTTAGCAATCAACTCTTGATGTCATAGTTAGTATAAGTTATAAAAACCTGTAAATTTGCAAGTTTGATTGATGAAATAGGATACCATGCATATACTGCATCTGTAGCTGTTCTGATGAAACTGATATGATTTGAATATTTTGTTTTGCCACAACACTGAGCCAACTGACCTTGTATAGCACGTTTCTTGCAATTCATTCATGCAGCGCCCGTTTGTGAAACTTCTAGGAATTATGAAATCAAACAAAGTGTGAATGAAGACCCCTCCAAAAACTCAGGAACTGCTAAATATAAACACTCCTTCACTATTCTTAGCCATTCATTCTCTTGAGAATTTCTAGCGCCCTCAGGTTAATGGTGCAAGCACCGAAGCCTAGAATCATCTACATTGCTAATATGACACCCTCATTTGATAAAACACATCAACGTTCCATCATTTACTGTTCCCTAAGGGCATTACCTAACAATGAGCTTTGTTTTAAACTTCAGTAAATTACATACCGAAATAAACCCGCATCCATTATACTGAAGATGATGGCGCTGTGTTTTAACTATTTTTCATGATTTTTACCTTGTACATTTAGATTTTGCTAAAATCACGAGTCGTTTTTCGTCCTAAATAGATCTGTAATCCTGATCGCCCACACGCATGGACCAACCGAAACGCAGTTTCCTGTAACGACAACAATCCATGTACCACCAATGATAAATGCATCATTGGGCAGTGTGTGGGCACACCGTTTGTTTGCAAAAACTGCCAGTCTTGCAATGGGGCATCTTGCAGTTTGAAGACTGGATTCGGTTATGTTAATGGCGAGTGTACATGCAAAATTGAAGGTATACTTACGGATCCAGATAATCTTATGTCTGTTTTGTTGAATTGTTTGTATTTCAGAGTAATATCTTATACTACATTTTATTTCATACATACTGAGATTTTTAGTCAGCTTAAATTGAAATTTGCGTTGTGGAAAACACATTTCGTTACTTTTTTTAGCCAATCAGAAAGGCAAACGACTTTTTCACGTGTGATAAAAACGTTTCATCCAATCATAAAGCACCTGTCCAGACGTATCGTGCTTTCACGCTGCAGCTTTGTCGCTTTTCATCTCACGACAACAAAACTTTTATTGTTTCTTGTTAGCTTCAGTTTTCCATTACTCTTCTTCGTCAAAATAGATTGCCAGGACTGCTAAAAACGTGGCAAAATATTACAATATATATATATATATACTTTTACATGGAAAGAATATTTTTATAAAAAAAAGTCAAAGATTATTACAACACGTAGCTCACAAACGCATTAGGCGAGTTCTTGAATCATCCGACAATGACTACAGCCCGCCACAGCGATTTTAACTTGTGAAACAATTTTACAAACTTTACCTATAATTACTTTTAAAAGATTTTGGAGTTTTCTAAACATTTCTATTTTTATACCATGATGTACTTTTCAAGATCGCATTTTTTACTGTAATTTTGCTCCTTTACTTTTTAGCACAATTCTGGAATTGGAACCTTTTTTATGTTTAAAAAAGCTTTAAATTAAAAAGCTTTAGATTTTTCAGACTACAAGTAATTCAGGTGAAAAATAATCGAAACAAACAAAACAAGAAACGACTAACAAATCTCAATCAGTTTGAAATAAACAAATTACAACATGCAAAGTGCTTTGTACGGTATTTACGCACTCGTTGTTTTTGTATCAAAAAATTGACTCGTTCGCACCGCTCACTTGTTCGTTTTCTGATACGTCCACAACTCGTGCGTAAATACCGTACGCGCGCACATTTCATGAAGTAATCTAAGTTCTCCATTCTTACAAAATTAAGAATTCCTCATGTTTGCAGTTTGGTGAATTGTCCAGTTACGTTTTGTAACTAAGGTTACATTTTTATACTACCTTGTTCTTTAATATTATCAGATCAAGATCACCCCTCATGTTTGTTTCAGTGAATTGTCCAGTTAATGTTACGCTTTGTGATTCAGGCTAAATTCTTATCTACCTTGTTCTTTATTATTAGCAGATCAAGTTCACCTCATGTTTGTTTCGGTGAATTGTTCCAGCTGCGCTTTGTAGTCCAGACTAATGCTTTATACCACCTTGTTTTCCATTCTTATTAGATCAAGATTACCGGCATCAGTCTCTAAATCCTTTGAATCAGTGTCAATGGTGTGATCTTCATGATGCTGCCGCCCGAGATAGTGAAGCCTGGTCTAATCGTCCTTCAGTCCCATGTAACGATAACAACAACTGCACCAAGCACGATATATGTAGTTCTGGAAAATGTGCTGGCCAAGTTTACTCTTGCAATTCCTCCTCTTTGTTCTCGAGTTGTATCCAAACCTCTTTATGCGTAGGAGATGGAACTTGTAGAGATTTGATGAAGCCATCTGGAACTGTTTGCAGAGTAGCCACGGATTCATGTGACCAGCCAGAGAGGTAATTTTAAAATAATTTGAAATCTTTTATACAGTGCAAGATATTTTATTTTGTATTTATTTCTCTTGTTTTACATTTTTCAGATTGCCTATGCTTTATTCGGTACCTGTTTATCAAAGGGAACATAGCTATAGGTACCAGATCTAAACGATTGTCAAGTTATATATCCAGTTAAAACACAAAGAAATTTAAGTTTTAACCATAAAAAAACCTAGTGATTTTGCCGTGGAGTTTTCCAAACTCTTTGTGAAAAACATTTGCCATGGAAACAAATTGATTGGCCAATATTGGTGATGAAAACCTTTCCACATTTTTAGCTCATTCTTTGCGTCATATGACGCAATGAATGAGTATCGTGGTGATCGAAATGTGTACCGGAAGTTGTTTACTTTAATAGCTTAGGAGATATGAAGGGCCAAAATTTTAGTACGATTCAATTTCTTTGCATATGTTAGTAAATAGTTTAAAACAGCGAAATTACGCAGACACGAAACACCGTGAAGACTTGTTAGCCAAGATTCTAGCTCTCTGTAAGTTCAAAGCTTATGGCTTGTCTTTGTATTAATACAATTTTTTTTATATCAGATGTGATGGAACTCTTGGCTCTTGTCCACTCAAACAAATTGATTCTATCAATGTCTCTGTTGGCACTGTTCAGCTTAGAGACGAGCAGTTTTCTAAGAACATTAGATTTCAATTCCTCACAAATAAATTGAATATCGAAACAAGTGGTTTTGTCACCAGTTGCGGTGAGCTGAACACTCGATGGTTTCTACTTGAAGGGGATGCTCTTTGTAAGGCCTTTTCAAACACAAATGGAACACTAGCAAGCACCAGCCACTTACATTCGCTGGATTCTTTAACGTTAATAAGCAATAAAACTTACAGAATAGCTATCGAGATAAAAGACTCAAGAGAAAAAACCTATCCCGCAGTTTGCTCTCCTTCTCTTACGATAGACATAAGTTCGCCCAAGAATGGGTGGATCCGAGATGGTCCCGGGACTGACCTTAGTTACCAGTCCACTAAGCTTGTGCAAGCGAACTGGGGAGGTGTACAGACACAACATGGAGTCGGGATGTACGGATGGAAAGTGCTTCATAGACCCTTTCAGGAAAATAACACTGAGACGCTTAGCAGCTTTATTAATGCAAATCTGAACACTAGGGCAAGCAAAATGTTTCATAATATCAAAGACGGCAGTAAGGTGAGATCAATTGTCAGAGCGTATACAAAAGCAGGACTTTACGCTGACTTATTTAGCGATGGCGTCATAGTCGACACCAGCCCTCCAAAAGCAGGTTTGGTACTAGACGGGAATCAAAAAGGGGTTGATTTGAAGTATGTCACGTGGCAAAGACGATTCAAAGCCAACTGGGAGTCGTTCATTGATCCTCACAGTTCCATCTCGCATTACAAAATTGCTATCAAACGCGTTGGAGCTGGACTAGTTTCAACATTTAGGTAAGGACAAAGAGCATTTAAGAAACTGTTCTTTATATTTTGTCAAGTTCAAATCTTGATTTTTTTGCTAGTTTCTAAATATAGTTTGCTGTTGATTTTAATACAATGATAATATCATATGTCAATTCATCAACTGTAGCACAGCTGGTAAGTGCGCTGCCTTTTGTGCTGGAGGTCCCCAGTTAGATTCTCAGTGACTCCAATGTCTGTTTTGACTTTCCTTTAACCTTGGGGAGCTTTTGCTTTAAAAACTCGTAAGACGGAGCACTAACAGAGAGGAGGGTAAAGGGCGCACCGTCGACTTCCGGCGTTGATAGCGGCTTTATGACCTGACGGAACTACGGACATTAAATTGTTACCTTTACCTTTATTTTTACCTTCACTTTCACCTTTACCTTTACCTTTATCTTTACTTTTACCTTCACCTTCACCTTCACCTTCGAATTCACCTTTACCTTCACCTTTACCTTTATCTTTACCTTTACCTTTACCTTTATCTTTACCTTTACCTTTACCTTTACCTTTATCTTTACCTTTATCTTTACCTTTACCTTTACCTTTACCTTTACCTTTACCTTTGCCTTTATCTTTACCTTTACCTTTACCTTTATCTTTACCTTTATTTTTACCTTCACCTTCACCTTTATCTTTACTTTTATCTTTACCTTTACTTTTATCTTTACCTTTATCTTTACCTTTATCTTTACCTTTATCTTTATCTTTATCTTTAGTAAAAATAGACAGTAAGTGCAGAAGTATAAACAACTCAATCTTGGGTGCTTTTGTTAAAACAGTCATTTTTTTGAAAAATGTAAATCCAAAGTCGATTGTTTAATTTATGAAATGCTTTACATTGGGGACATCAAACCAACTCTGAATACCCAAAAGGATTCAATCCGCGCAAAAATATTTACTTGCCATTTTATTTCATTGTGTTATTAATCTATTTTATTTTAATCACCTTAAGTATGGTCTTTCGCTTCAGTTAAATCCATTTTGACTTGATAATGATGTTGAGTTGACGCCGAAGCGTCGTCGGTTTTTTAAATAGTTTGCAGCCTTTCTTAATGGATTTTAGGACCTTTTAGCTTTAGATTTTAGTATAAAGATATTCCCTAAATCCCCTTTAATAACTATTTTATTATATTATTAAGTTTAAGTTTTTATTTTTGTGTCGAACCTTTGTAGAAACGTGGCTCTCAGAAGAGTAGTAGCGATAGGTGGCGTAAACCTCATCTCAGGTGAAAGATACTGTGCTGTAGTCAGAGGTTACAATCTCGCTGCTCTCTTTACGGAAGCTACTTCAAACTGCGTTGTTATTGACCATGATGCACCTCAGCCAGGAGCGGTTTTTGATGGTGTTAAACGCGACATTAATTACCAGTCACAAGGAAACACGCTGTCGGCGAACTGGAACGGTTTTCATGACGGTGTGGATGGGAGTGGAATTGTCGAATACAGGTTAGAAAACTAATCAGTAAAGTTCTTACTTAAAACAGTGTAGTGTGTTGGCTCCTTAAAGGTACCTGCTGTAGTTTAGCAAAACAAATGAGCATGTAAAAACCTGTCCATTAGAGATGATTTGCTGCTTTACTAACCCAACGGGTTTGAAAAATATTTAACTTCTTTTTAAGTAGTTTTTGCTATGAAGAAATAATGAACAGCGTGATGATATTTTGACTCTCTTCATTGTGTAGTTAAGGCATCCCAAATCACGAGTCTTTTTAAAACCAAATAAGCTTGTACACATAAATAAATAGAATGATTAGTATAAAACAACAGCAAAACTAAGACAAGAGTTACTTATGTTTCAGATATAGAGTAATGGACAGCATCGGTAAAGTAATCGTGAACTGGACCTCAGTTGAAAACAAAACGTCATTTTCGATTGATAGAATATCTTTAGTTGATAAGGAGAGATACTTTGTCACCGTAGAAGCCAGAGACGCTGCAGGATTAACTGCTGCAATTACTAGTGATGGCGTTACCATCGACCTGACGCGTCCAGTTTTCAATGGTAATGTAACAGTTAAAGGAGAGAGAGGTTATATCAATGGTTCTGCGTGCTTCTACGTTCCAAGTACTTCTGAGTTGACAATAAAGTGGCCTGAGTTTAGCGATTCACAAAGTGGGTTGAAGCACTATGATTGGGCAGTTATTCCATCCTCCTACAAAGTTAACGATTCTGACTTTAAAAGAGTACCAGGAAATAATCTGCAAACCTCATCAACATTTTCAGGGCTCAATCTGGACGAAGGAAGACCTTATTTTGTGATAATTCGCGCCGTTAATAAAGCCGGGTTACACAAAGATGCACACTCTATTCCAATAGTCCCAGATGCAACACCACCTTCTCCTGGACAAGTTTTTGATGGCCCAATACAAAATATTGATCTGGAATATAGCACCGATCTAGAAAGCGTTTTTGCCACATGGACAGAGTTCAAAGAACCTAACTCTGGTATCAAACAATATTATTACGCTGTTGGAAATTGCCAACCTGGAAATTACCACGTTACAGGGAACACTTTTGTGGAGCTTGATCCCCCCGTCGCATTAAGACTTGCTTTGTTTAACGTCAGCCTGCAAAATGGCCAGGAGTATTGTATAAAAATAAAAGCTAAAAACTTAGCTGGCCTTTACAGCGATGAAGTTTCATCCAACGGGTTTTTAGTTGATTCCACTCCCCCCGATATAACGAAATCCAGAGTTTATGATGGACTTGATGAGCCAGAGAAGGATTTTCAGTCAAGTACAACAAGATTGTCGGCTCACTGGGAAGGATTTTTTGATCCTGACTCAGGAATAAAGTATTATGAATACACAATAAGTCAAAGCAACTGCAAGGATTTATACGAGACCTTCTTTACCAAAATAAAACTAAACACGTCCATCGATTTAACGGGTCTAAAGCTGAAAGAGGAGGTTTATTACATTGTTGTATGTGCTGTAAACTTTGCTAGTCTACGCAAATGTAAGTGTTCTGATGGAGTGTCAATAGACGCAACGCCTCCGAGCAAAGGAATTGTGAATGATGGAATGATTGAACCAGATATCAAATATCAGACGTCCCTCACCGTTATTAGAGCAAACTGGGAAGGAATTTGGAGTTTAAAAAGTAAAATAGACAAATTTGAATGGGCGATTGGAACAAGCAAAGTGGATAAGACAAGCATTCAAAATTATACAGATGTAGGACTTTCTACCCACGTAATGTCCACAAAAACTCTGAACCTTGTAAACGGTCAAACATACTATGTTAATCTGCGTGCCACAAACAAAGCTGGAAGTGTAACAGAGCTATCTTCGGATGGCGTAACAGTAGACTCTACACCGCCACATCCAGTGAAGATATTTCCTGGATTTTCTTCCAAAAGTACGTACGAGTAATGAAGATTTAGGGTGCGCTCCTTTAGATGTAGGTGTAGATGTAGGTGTAGATGTAGGTGTAGATGTAGGTGTAGATGTAGGTGTAGATGTTGGTGTAGATATAGGTGTAGATGTAGATGTAGATGTGGATGTGGACGTGGATGTGGATGTGGGTGTGGATGTGGATGTGGATGTAGATGTGGATGTAGATGTGGATGTGGACGTGGATGTGGATGTGGATGTGGATGTGGATGTGGGTGTGGATGTGGATGTGGATGTAGATGTGGATGTGGATGTGGATGTGGATGCGGATGTGGATGTGGATGTGGATGTGGGTGTGGATGTGGATGTGGATGTGGATGTAGATGTGGATGTGGATGTGGATGTGGATGTGGACGTGGATGTGGACGTGGATGTGGATGTGGATGTGGGTGTGGATGTGGATGTGGATGTAGATGTGGATGTAGATGTGGATGTGGACGTGGATGTGGATGTGGATGTGGATGTGGATGTGGATGTGGATGTGGGTGTGGATGTGGATGTGGATGTAGATGTGGATGTGGATGTGGATGTGGATGTGGATGTGG
>JAOBYJ020061123.1:0-11077 GCA_025403565.2 Palythoa heliodiscus
GATTCTCAATTTTTAACCCAAGTGAATATATTTAAGGGGCGTTGGAGTTGCACAGTGAATTCAAGCACTTTGTTTTTGTCACAATTTACACCTCGCTTGGGGGTTTAATTATGTGATAGAAAGTGGGTTCGTAGCGGTCTCCTTCACTCCAACGTCGGGGGTTTTCTCCGGGTACTCCGGTTTCCTCCCCCAGTGAAATTAAAACCGCTAAAACTAGCAGTTCTCGCTAAAGAATTTAAATTTTGAAAATCGATCTCTTCTATTTTATTTATTTGTGTATTTCGGTCACTAAAAATTTTACTTCTACAAAAGATATTGGTTCTTTAACCAAGTTATTATTTTTCGGTTAATTTGGCGCATCGCAACAAAATGTGTGCCCGACGGTATTTCCACAGTTTTTACATGTGCGCTGGTTCAACTCCAGCGGGGTACAATGTGAAGTTGCGTACTAATTTGGAATTTTGTTTTACGGTATTTTAAGCTTTGGAAAGTTGAAATGTGTTTTTTACATAGCCTGTTTTAACACTCGCAGCCTTTATCAAGTTGTTGTGGGAAGAAGGGGTGCAAGATGGGGAGGGGTAGCTTGTTAGCATTTGCGGTAAATAGCAAGAGGAGGGGAGGGGAGGGGGAGGGGGGAGAAGAGGCCTCACCGTTAGCTTCAGCTCTGTGAGCTGGCGGAACTACCGACATTAAATAAGTCGCCATCATGCGCATGCTTTATCTTACCTTGATTAAATTGATTGAAAAGAATGAAAACGATGAAGAGGTACATACCTACGTCAGTTGGAGGCCAACATCACTTATTAATGCATAAACAAACATGGGAAATAAATGATTAGCGAAACCAGTCCAAAACATTTTAAACAACGTGTCATTTGCAGAAATTTTAATAAAACGCACTTACATTAAAAAGATTAAGGTCGCCATAAAATTCATAAATGAGATGGAATAGAATGGACGATGGTGATGGTTGAGTAGGTGGTGATGATAATGACTTTGGTAATGAATCGGTGAAGATGATAAATAGCACCGTTGATAACGATGGATGAAATTGGTGGTATATGGTGTATAAATTTTGTGAATCACGTTTCCGTACTGCGTACGTTGCACAACCTTGAGTAGGGCGATAGAAGCTGTTTTCATCTCTATAGCATCGACTATAACATGGACTATAGCATGGGTTATACCATGGACTATAGCATGGACTATAGCATGGGTCATACCATGGACTATAGCATGGACTATAGCATGGGTCATACCATGGACTATAGCATGGAATATAGCATGAGTCATACCATGGGCTATAGCATGGGCTATAGCATGGACTATAGCATGGGTCATACCATGGACTATAGCATGGACTATAGCAGGGACTATAGTAGGGACTATAGCATGGATTGTAGTATGGACCATAGCATGGACTATAGCATGGACCATAGCATCGACTATAGCATGGATTATAGCATGGACTATAGCATGGGCTACAGCATGGGCTATACCATGGACTATAGCATGGACTATAGCATGGACAATAGTATGGACTATAGTATGGACTATAGCATGGACTTTATTATGGACTATACCATGGACTATAGCATGGACTATAGTATGGACTATAGCATGGACTATAGCAAGGACTATAGCATGGATTATAGCATGGATTTTATTATGGACTGTAGCTAGGATTATAACATGGACTATAGCATGGGTTATAGCATGCACTATAATATGAATTATGGCATGGACTAGAGTATGGACTATAGCATGGACTATAGCATGGACTATAACATGGACTATAGCATGGACTATAACATGGACTATAGCATGGACTATAATACCGACTATAACATGGACTATAACGTCGACTATCATATGGACTAAAGCATGGACTATACAATGGACTATAGCGTGGATTATAGCAAGGACTATAGCATACACTATACTAAGGACTATACCATGGAATATAGCATAGACTATAGCATGGAGTATAGCATGGACTATAGCATGGATTATAGCATGCACCGAAGCATGGACTATAGCATGGACTATAGCATGGATTATAGCATGCACCGAAGCATGGACTATAGCATGGACTATAGCATGGATTATAGCATGCACCGAAGCATGGACTATAGTATGGACTATAGCATGGACTTTATCATCAACTATAACATGGACTATAGCATGGATTATAGCATGGAGTATAACATCAACTATAGCATGGACTATAGCATGGACTATAACATGGACTATGGCATGGGCTATTGCATGGACTATAGCATGGACTATAGCATGAACTATAGCATGGAATATAGCATTGACTAGGGCATGGACTATAGCATGGACAAGGGCATGGACTATGGCATAGACTATAGCATGGACTATAGCATGGACTATAGCATGGACTATAGCATGGACTATAGCACGGACTATAGCACGGACTATAGCATGGACTACAGCATGGACTATACCTTGGACTATAGCATGGACTTTAGCATGGACTATAACATGGACTAAAACATGGACTATAACATGGACTATAGCATGGACTATAGCATAGACTTTACAATGGATTATAGCATGGACTATAGCATGGACTATAGCATGGACTATAGCATGGACTATAGAATGGATTATAGTATGGATTATAGCGTGAACTATAGCATGGGCTATAGCATGGGCTATAGCATGGGCTATAGCATGGACTATAGCATGGACTATAACATGGACTATAACATGGACTATAACATGGTCTGTAGCATGGCTTATAGCATGGACTATAACATGGATTTTAGCATGGTTTTTAGGATGCACCACAAAATGGACTATAGCATTGACTATAGCATGGACTACATCATGGACTATAGCATGGACTATAGTATGGACTATAGCATGGACTATAGCAAGGACTATAGCATGGACTATAGCATGGACTTTAGCATGGGTTATAACAAGGATTTTAGTATGGACTATAGCAAGGACTATAGTATGGACTATAGCAAAGACCATAGTATGGACTATAGTATGGACTATAGCATGCAGTATAGCAAGGACTATAGCATCGACTGTAGCATGGACTATAGCATCGACTATAGCATGAACTATAGCATGGGTTGTACCATGGACTATAGCATGGATTATAGTATGGTTTATAGCATGGGGTATTGCATGGGCTATAGCATGGCCTTTAGCAAGGGCTATAACTTGGACTTTAGCATCGACTTTATAATGGACTATAGCATGGGTTATAGCATGGGTTAGTGCGCGGCTTTCAGTATGGACTATAGCATGGACTATTGCATGGTGTATTGCATGGGCTATAGCATGGGCTTTAGTATGGGCTAAACTATGGACTATAGTTTGCACTATAATATCGACTATACCATCGATTATAACAAGGGTTATTGCGCGGTTCCTAGTATAGACTAGAGCATGAACTTCAGCATGGACTACAGCATGGACTATAGCATGGACTATAGCATGAACTATAGCAAGGACTATAGCATGGACTATAGCATGGACTATAGAATGGATTATAGTATGGATTATAGCGTGAGCTATAGCATGGACTATAGCATGGACTATAACATGGACTGTAACATGGACTATAACATGGACTGTAGCATGGCTTATAGCATGGACTATAATATGGATTTTAGCATGGACTTTAGGATGGACCACAAAGTGGACTATAGCGTGGACTATAGCATGGACTACACCATGGACTATAGCATGGACTATAGCATGGGGTATTGCATGGGCTATAGCATGGGCTAAACTATGGACTATAGTTTGCACTATAATATCGACTATACCATCGACTATAACATGGGTTATTGCGCGGTTCCTAGTATAGACTAGAGCATGAACTTCAGCAAGGACTACAGCATGAACTATAGCATCGACTATAGCATGGACTATAAGGTGGAGTATACCATGGACTATAGCATGGGCTATAGCATGGACCATAATAAGAACTATAACATGGACTATAGCATGGATTATAGCATGGGCTTTATCATAAACTATTGCGCGGATTTAAGTATGGACTATAGCATGGACCTTATTTTGGACTATAGCATTTACTGTAACATGGATTATTGCATGGGCTATGGCATGGTCAATTGCGCGGCTTTTCTTATGGACTATAGCATGGACTATAGCCTGGACTATTGCATGAACTGTAGCATGGACTATAGCATGGGTTCTACCATGGACTATAGCATGGCCTCTAGCATGGACTATAGTATGGACTATAGCATGGACTATAGCATTGGCTATAGCATGGGCTATTGCGCGGTTTTTAGTTTGAACTATAGCAAAACTTGAGGCATGGACTATCACATGGACTACAGCATGGTTTGTATTATGGACTAGACCATGGACTATAGCATGGACTATAGCATGGACTGTAGCGTGGACTATCACATGGACTTCAGCATGGTTTATATCATGGACTACAGCATGGACTATAGCATGGGCTTTACAAGGACTTTAGTATTGACTATAGCATGGACTTTAATATGGACTACAGTACTAACTATAGTATGGACTATAGCATGGACTATAACATGGACTACAACATGGACTATAGCATGGGTTATTGCGCGGCTTTTAGTATTGACTTTAGCATGGACTATAGCATGGGGTATTCCATGGATTATAGCTTGGGCTTTAGCATGGACTACAGTATGGACTATACCATGGACTATAGCATGGATTATAGCATGGACTATAGCATGGATTATTGCATGGACTATAGCGTGAACTATAGCATGTTTTATGCCATGGACTATAGCATGGACTATTATTAGGGTTATAGCATGGACTAGAGTATGGATTATAGCATGGACTATAGCATGGACTATAGCATGGACTAAAGCTTGGATTATAGCATGGACTATAGCAAGTACTATAGCGTGGACTATAGCATGGGCTATAGAATGGACTATAGCATGGACTCTAATATGGACTATAGCATGGACTATAATATGGACAATAGCATGTGTTATAGCTTGGGGTATTGCATGGACTGTAGCATGGACTATAGCATGGACTAAAGCATGGACTATAGCATGGACTATAGCATGGGTTATAGCATGGAGTATAACATGGACTATAATATGGGCTATAGCATGGACAATAGTATGGACTCTAGCATGGACTATAGCATGGGCCATAGCATGGGTTATTGTGCAGTTTTTAGTATGAATTATAACATGGACTATAGCATGGGTTATAGCATTGACTATAGCATGGGCTATAGCATGGACGTTAGCATGGACTATAGCATGGACTATAGCATGGACTATAACAGCTACTATAGCATGGACTATAGCATGGGCTATAACCTGGACTATAGTATGGGATATAAAATGGACTTTAAGATGGACTATAGCATGGACTATAGCATGGAATATAGCAGGTACTATAGCATGGACTATAGTATGGATTATAGCATGGACTACAGCATTCGCTATAGCATGGACTATAGCATGGACTTTTTTATGGATTATAGCATGGACTATAGCATTGGCTATAGCAAGGACTGTAACATGGAATATAGCATGGGCTATAGCATAGGCTTTTGCGCGGTTTGTAGTATGGACTATAATAATAATAATAATAATAATAATAATAATAATAATAATATTAATTATAATGGTTTATTTACAGTTCTCCAACAAAAGAGAGGCTCTTACAACTGTAAATGCTGTCCACACTATCAAAATTATGTAGCATGGACTTAAGCATGGACTATAGCATGGACTATAGTATGGACTATAGCATGAACTATAGCATGGACTATGGCATGTACTATAGTATGGACTATATCATGGACTTTAGCATGGATTATAGTATGGACTATAGTATGGACTATAGCATGGATTCTAGCATGGGCTCTAGCATGGACTATATTATGGACTATAGCATGGACTATAGCATGGACTATAGCATGGACTATAGCATGGATTAAAGCATGGACTATAGTATGGTCTATAGCATGGACTATAGCGAGGACTATAGCATGTACTATAGAATGGACTCTAGCATGGACTATAGCATGGAATATAGTATGGGCTGTAGCATGGGCTTTAGTATCGGTCTTTGCGCGGTTTTTAGTATGGATTATAGCATGGACTATAGCATGGGTTATAACGTGGGTTATGGTATCGACTATAGCATGGACTGAAGCATGAACTAAAACATGGATTATAACATGGACTATAGTTAGGACTATAGCATGGACTAAAGGATGGTTTATAGCATGAGCTATAGCAGGGGTTATTGCGCGGCTTTTAGTATGGATTTTAGCATGGAGTATGGCATGGGCTATAGCATGGTCTATAGTATGGAATAGAGCATGGACCATAGCATGGATTATAGCATGGATTATAGGATCGACTAAACCATGGACTATAACATGGACTGTAGCAGGGACTATAGCAGGTACTATAGCATGGACTGTAGCATGGACTATAACTTGGGCTATAGCATAGGCTTATGCGCGGTTTTTAGTATGGACTACAGCATGGACTGAAGCATTGACTATAGCATGGACTATAGCATGGACTATAGCATGGACTATAGCATGGACTATACCATGGACTATATCATGGATCATAGCATGGACTATAGCATGGACTATACTATGGACTATAGCATGGACTATAGTATAAACTATAGCATGAACTATAGCATGGGCTATAGCATGGACTACAACATTGACTATAGCATGGACTATAGTCCAGACTATAGCATGCATTATAACATGGACTTTTGCATGGACTATAGCATGGACTATAGTATGGACTATAGCATGGATTTTAGCATGGGTTATAGCATGGACTGTATTATGGACTATAACACGGAGTTTAGCATGGACTATAGCATGGACTATATTATGGACTATAGCATGGAGTATAGCATGGACTATAATATGGACTATAGCATGGACTATAATATGGACTATAGCATGGACTATAGGATGGACTATAGCATGCACTGTAGTATGGACTGTAGCATGCACTGTAGTATGAACTGTAGCATGCACTGTAGTATGGACTGTAGCATGCACTGTAGTATGGACTGTAGCATGCACTGTAGTATGGACTGTAGCATGCACTAAAACATGGACTATAGCATAGATTACAGCGTGGACTATAGCATGGACTATAGCATAGTAATCACCTTGGCAATAGAATCAGTGAAGATGATTAATAGTGATGTTGATAACGATGGATGATGATGATAATTGTGATCTTTGTGTATGGTGATGGTGGAGAGGGTGGTGATAGTAATGATTCTGGTAATAGAATCGGTGAAGACGAGAAATAGTGATGTTGTTAACGATGGATGATGGAGGCGATGATGATGATGATGATGATGGAGATGATGGTGGTGATGCATGATGAAGGTGGTGATAGTAAGGATCCTGGTAATAGAATCGGTGATGATTAATAGTGATGTTGATAACGATGGATGATGATGATGGTGCATGGTGCATGGTGGAGGGGGTGCTGATAGTAATGATCTTGGTAATGGAATCGGTGAAGATGATTAATAGTGATGTTGATAACGATGGATGATGATGATGGTGCATGGTGGAGAGGGTGCTGATAGTAAGGATTTTGGTAATGGAATCGGTGAAGATGATTAATAGTGATGTTGATAACGATGGATGATGATGGAGACGATGATGATGGTGCATGGTGGAAAGGGTGGTGATTGTAATGATTTTGGCAATAGAATCGGTGAAGATGATTAATAGTGTTGTTGATAATGATGGAGGAAGATGATGATGATGATGGAGCATGGTGGAGGGGTTGCTGATAGTAATGATCTTGGCAATAGAATCGGTGAAGATGATTAATAGTGACATTGATAACGATGGATGATGATGATGATGACAGAGCATAGTGGAGGGGGTGCTGATAGTAATGATCTTGGTAATAGAATCGGCGAAGATGATTAATAATGATGTTGATAACGATGGATGATGATGATGATGGTGCATGGTGAAGGGGTGCTGATAGTAATGATCTTGGTAATAGAATCGGTGAAGATGATTAATAGTGATGTTGATAACGATAGATGATAATGGAGATGATGACTATCACAACGGTGTTGCTTTGAACTGACAGTGCAGAAGGTTGCGAATACACTTTTTTTTAATAAGAATAAACTTTAAAACACAGTGGTGCATGAAACGCAGCAAGCAATTACACTTGCTCATTTTAATACCAATAAACTCCAACTGTAACAAATACTGTGCTGTGTAATATACATCTTGTCCTAGCTCCTTTAGAATTTGTACTCGGTCACTAAATGTATTGAAATTAATATGTCCATGAAGACGAACTGCTGTTGGTATATGTTTTTTGGAATCAAAAAGCTATATCCTGCCAGCCAATGCTTCGATTTTTTAATTCAACTTTGGCTGGTTTTCCGGAAATTGAAAAGTATATGGCATCAATAAGAAGAAAATAATATTCATTTTGACCCTCAAATTGCTAAAAAAAAATAAGATCATTGAGCTTGAGCAAAATTTTACTGGTTCTTACTAAGAAAGTGTATGTAATAACAGGAGACGGGTTCAGCACCGACACGACAACATAGTTCCTTTTAATTCAGATTTCAACATTTATTTTACAAATGCAATTCGTTAATAAGTAATTTATAGAAATACCCTCACTGGATAACATAAGATAAAAATAACTGAAAGAAACAAGAACCGTTGAGTGATGGAGAAAGAATTGAGCCCGCAATTCTCGGTGCAGCCATCGCTTTTTACAGTTCTGTCTCTTACTTCGGTTCCTGTTCTTGGATTTTCCATGAAAGGCAAATTCCCTAACTTGATAAATGCACGGTTTCTATCTACAAATAAATTCTAAAACCAACTTAATTTTTTTTAAGTGTAGACATTTACCTATAATGGATATGACCTCGTTTGAAACTACAGCCGGGTTTCTTACACATCTCACGGACGGCGATGAAGATTTATTTCACATCCTTGATATGATTTTATAAAACAACTGCATTTAGGTTTTAGGTGTTCAAAGTGGATTTAACACCTATCAGACTCGGTTTAACAATCCCCCACTTTTGTGCGATTTACCGTGACTGAAGGGTGCGTTGAATTAGAAATATTTTTCCATAACCCCCATATAAATATATACATATATATATACAACTTCTCCACCAGAGATAAATAATGACCATAGAAACACTCAAGACAGTGCTAAGTACTTTTCGAAATTACCACCCTCCTCCCCCCAGTTTTTAAACTAAGCCAGTGCTCAGGGCTGGGTTGTTCAAAATTAAAGCTGATTAACTTTAACCAGGGAGCCCATCAAGGGGAGCCTCTATCTCCTCTGATTCCTTGAGTTAACCCTCTCCCGAGCAGATCATATATCCAGTTTTATGATATAAACCAGGAGTCCATCAAGGGGAGCCTCTATCTCCTCTAATCCCTTGAGTCAACCCTTTCCCTAGTAGATCATATATCCAGTTTTATGATATAAACCAGGGAGCCCATCAAGGGGAGCCTCTATCTCCTCTGATTCCTTGAGTTAACCCTCTCCCGAGCAGATCATATATCCAGTTTTATGATATAAACCAGGAGTCCATCAAGGGGAGCCTCTATCTCCTCTAATCCCTTGAGTCAACCCTTTCCCTAGTAGATCATATATCCAGTTTTATGATATAAACCAGGGAGCCCATCAAGGGGAGCCTCTATCTCCTCTGATTCCTTGAGTTAACCCTCTCCCGAGCAGATCTATTTTAAGAACGGCTTTTTTCCCTATGGGACATGTATGCGCGTGAATACTCGTGAGGTTAGCGAACTTACAGGTGGTCTTCATAAGTGGTTCCGTTTTGATTGGGTCTTTCAACTGTAGGCAAGGGAAGCGTTGTATTCAACAATTAGAATAGGAGCTCGCAATTTCCATCGCATGTTAGTAGAAATCTAGGCACCAGCTATCACAAATACTGCAATCTGATTGGCTCCGTACCCGCTATCTATCAGGTGCTTCAAATTAATCTTTTGTTACCTTTGAAAATTTTTACACCATATTTTATTTCTGCCTTTGTTTAATCTTAAATTGGCTTGTCAATTAGAAGCTACAAATCGTCTTCATAAACATGTCCGAAAACCAGGAAGTAGACAACATATTGGATTGTTTGTTTACGTCCAGGCATCATCCCACAGACACTATCGATCATCTGGTAGATAGCGAGTACGGTAGCCAATCAGATTACAGCATTTGCGATAGATAGTGACTAGATTTCGACTAATAGCTATAGATCTGCTCGGGAAAGGGTTGACTCCAAGACCAAATATGGTAGATAGAGGTTCCCCTTGATGGGCTCCTGCTTTAACCCTGAATTAAGCCAAACTTTATCGAACCGTAAATCTTTCCTTGATGAAGCCGAGATTAATATTCTTTAAAGCAGTGTTCAGATTTTACATCCACAGAAAATGGATAAAATCGAAAAAAGGAACAAGGATAAAAAATAAATTTGGAAAATTGCTAATCGGCCTTGAACAACTGGGCCCAAAACGATCTTCTTGACTTTGTGTAGCGGAGCGTCACGAGGACGGCTGCTACCCGTGCTAAACACTGAGTGACGCTTAGTCACAGTAAAACTTATTCATCTGTCTTATGTACTCTCAGATTCCGAGTAATCTTCTGCCCAGGACATTTCTATTTCAACCCCGCTCGCCCGCACTTTCCCTCACCAACTTGGAGGAAACTTTAACGATGGGTAAATTCTGCTGAGTATTTTGAGAGACTGAGCGCCGCCTGGCCTGGCGCCGTTCACTTCTCATGCATTTTTTCCTTTGAGATATTTTTCGTTTTGCCTGGTTTTAAAGAAAATCAACATCTACATACATCAGAACTTCTCTTACTCTGTCCAAAAACGACACAAACAATACGTTAATGAATGATTTCGACAGAAATGCGTTTGAAATGTTAGAGAATATGCAAAACGAGAAAAGAAAGTCTAGACACGCTGACATGAATGCACAAGTCTTTTTACATGTCAACATTTGAAAGATTCCAACCCCCCGATT
>JAOBYJ020061232.1:0-11077 GCA_025403565.2 Palythoa heliodiscus
AAATTTACGTTCAAAACTTCATACATTTTCTCTATTTTAAAAATCATTACTCATCGTGAGTCTGGGCTACCTGTGCTTAAGATGTTTTGTATTCAATCCATTACTAACAGGCAACAATATATATTTTTTGCACGTTCATCTGCTAATTAAGTATATATTTTAAATATTCGAGTCTTTAGATTTTTTTATGTCTTTTGAGATTGGAAACGTTGCTGATGTTTCAGTAAAAAATAGTTAGAGCGGCCATTGCGCATGCGGCAATTAGTTTGTTTTGACTTTTAAAGTAAGACAAGAGACTCTAATTGTAGTCTGCAACACCATATTTACAATAATAACAATCTTCTGGGAACAAGTGTGGCAATTTGACAAATAGCTATTTTTCAAAACAAACTATTTATTTAAAGTAAATAGCTATAGCATCTGACACAGACCCAGAAAATAATTGTAAAGCAACTAGATTATAACGTTTTATCTAAAAAATTTCTGAAAAAAAATTATACAAATTTTGAATATTGACATATTTACAAGTTCTGCTGATTGTTTTTCTTATCGTCTTTGGCAAAAACAATAGTTTTGTTTTCATTATAGGTTTTTCCGATAATTTTAATTAAAGTTTACAAAGGTCTGTTTTAAAACAAGAGAACTAACGCATTTAGAAATTGCCCCTGTGTAGCGCCCAATAAATGAATAATGATGAGTTTAGTGATTTATTTCGGTTAGGCTTGTTTCAAACGCCGAACTTCACATATGCCGAATCTAACGAAAATGAGCAAATTCTATTGTTTTACCTTATTTGCATTAGATTCGGCACATGTGAGGTTGGACGTTTAAAACGGGCCTATTTAACTTAAGCCTGAGATTCTAAAAAGCTATCAAGGAACCAGAATTATTTGTAGCTATTTGGTGTTAGCTTATAACACAAACAAAGTTAGTTTCGGTTCGTTAATTAGTATATTAGCTTTATCTAATTGTATCGGACATTTTTCAGGTCGCAATTAACAATTAAACCCAATCTTAACAGTTTGGGGCCATGTGTACGGCAGGAACGTGTTCCTTAACTCTGTACTTTTATTGTGTGCAAAAATTGAACTAGTCCAACCTTCTGTGTAACAAACCTCAAACTATCTAATTTTGTTGCTTTGCTTTTGGAATTATACGGCATGCAAAATACCTCTTGGATAATGGGCCAAAAACCTATTTTTTGACGCAGTTTATCATATAGGAAATCGTCAAAATAATTTGTAATTACTTTGGACTATTGTGTTTGGTCCATATTAATTTGCTAAAAATGGGACACTTTTTGGCAGTTTTGTAGGGGCAGGCCCTGTTGCTATGGTAACTGCAGATCCAAACGTCAGTGCTTTGGAGTACATTTGTGGAAGGTAATTGGATTGCAGCAAGAAAATCAAACAAACAGCGGTTATAAACATTACTGGACAATGTATGGTTTAAAAATATAATATAAAATATAATATAACGTTTCGTATGCTACTGAACACATCTTCAGAAGTTACGGTTTAAATTGTTATACAGAGTTTTGAGTATACAAAGGTAGTTGTTGGGACTGTGATTCTTTCTACGTTGATAAAACCAAACGTCGAGTACATGACAGGAAAACTGAACATTTCAAAGCTCTAACTCAAGCTGGTCACACCTCTGCTGTTGCAGGCCACGTCATCTCTACCGGTCACAACATCAAATGGGACCATTTCGAAATCCTAGCTTCTGGTAAGTCTGAGTTGCAGTGCAAAATTAAAGAACACTTTTGATTAATGACTTAAAACCATCGCTTACTGCAAACGTTAGTAGTGAGAAGCTATTTCTTTATTAATCTATACCGGATAAATTAAATACCGGAAGTATTGATACTGTTTATACTTTCTTACTTAGTCACCAGTGCCTCTAGCCTGCGAAGCAGACGTTCGCTTTGTTTTGCGTCTGATTTAGAACCCAACCCTCCCGCCGGATGAGCGAAGCGAGTGGAAGCGAGCACGAAGCGAAGCGAGTGCGAGTGAGGGAACCTTTCTTGCCTCACTTGGGCAACTGCGGTCAATCACGTCTCTCGATCGAATCGAAAAAAGAGTATATACCGCCTGCTTAATTCGCAGGCTACACTTATTTATATTTTAAAAAGACCCTGTATAACAATTTAAATCCTTACTTGTGTAAGATGTGTGCTGTAGCATGCGAAACGGTAAGTTTTATGTTTCCTTCTGAAATTGAAATGGCCGAAGAACAAAAATATTTACTATAAGTTTCTAATAGAAAATGAAGTTGTGCGAGATGAATTCAATGCGCTATACTATGAGCCAGTGAGATGAAACTAAATCAAAAAATGAGGAAAGCAACCCAGAGGAGGCAACTAAAAGTCGTGCTATTTACTGTTACAATGCTTTGTAAACAATTAATTGAAAACACGGAAATCAAAACAATATAAAAGTATAATGAAGCGTAAATAATTCAAAAATATGTATATTTTACCAGTGACTTCACATCTGAGTAGTTCAGATTGCAGATTGTTTCTATGCCTATGGGCGATTCATTCGACTTGTGCAAACTTGATGTGTCAAATAATTCAGCAAATTTATACTTCCTTGGGCGGTGGATCTGATTTGGTTGGATCTGCAAGCATCGTTGACCAACGAACTCTATCGGGTACACAAGTCAGCGATAATGTCTCTGTATTGGGAATGCTTTGGTCGTTAAAGGCTTTTGGATACCAATATATCTGATCGACTGTGTGGGCCGTCCATTGCAAAACACGACAGGAGTTTGTACATAACAGATCTGAGACACATAGAAGCACTTGTCTTCTTCTAGATTCGTAGCTAAAACGAATATCACCGCAGCGTATGATATTGTTTTGACGTTCGTCGAGAAATTCAGTAGACAACTCGATAGACTACTCAGTTCTCTTTCAAAAGCATGCGATCCTTGTCGAGTCCTACACCTACGCATAATTATAGTTGGTTACCGCTGATCGAGTACTGAGTGTTCACAAAATCGTCTATCGCCAGCTAGCGAGCAAGCTCGCCAGTCCAAAAATCCCGGAGGGGGGGGGGACTCCCCATAAACGTAGACCGGGGTGCTCGTCGGGAAAATTTATTTCAACCCTAAGGGATAGCAAACTGGGTGTGGTCAATGGTGAATGAAACCCTAAGAGATAGCGAATCGGGCAGGATCAAGTGATTCTAACACTAAGAGATAGCAAAGGGATAGGAAAATTTTGAACACCCCTAACGGATGGCACTTGGGGTTAATTTTATACCCTAAGGGATAGGACGAGCACCCCCGTCTACGTTTATTGGGAGTCCCCCCCCCGGGGGGCCAAAAATCAACTTTCAAACTGGCTTTATACTCGTGGCCAAA
The DNA here is from genome assembly GCA_025403565.2 of Palythoa heliodiscus. Lineage (NCBI taxonomy): Eukaryota > Metazoa > Cnidaria > Anthozoa > Zoantharia > Sphenopidae > Palythoa > Palythoa heliodiscus. The sequence goes on from JAOBYJ020061232.1 coordinate 3,370, forward strand.
CCTACTCGGTCACAGGTAATCCGTCACGATGAGTGTTGTTGCTCGCTTGCTACTCTCTCTCTCTCTCTCGCAGCAATGAAATGCAGTAGTTATTTCTCAGAAAATTGCATTCCGAAGAAATTTTTTTTGTACAAGGCCACCCGGCTTAAGCTACTCTGTTCTCTTGCCATAGAGTACTACTGAAGAAAATCTCTGTTACATTTACGGTCGATTGGCATTAAGTTTTTACGGTTAGTCTGAGGAATGATATTTATGGGTAAAATGTATTACATTTATGGACAAAAAACCGTTACATTTACGTTTGATTGGTATCAGATTTATGGTGGGTATTACAGTTATGGTTGGTATCAAATTTAATTATCACAATCATAATCATAATCAAAATAAAATAACATAATACAATACAATACAATATAATGATAAAAAATCAAATCACCGCGAGTCACTTGCTTATCAAAAAAGATATAATTTTTTTGAGAAGGAAAAAAAGCTATTCGAAAAAGTTAATGAGGTTGGGAGAGCAATCCATAATTTAGGGCCTCGAAATAAGATTGTAGATTGCTTGATATTTGTTCGACATTTTAGAGGACGAAGTTCGGAAGCTGACCAAGTACAGTATTGTATTTATATATTTGACTATTAGTTTGAAATAATTCTAGAAAAATGGATGGAAGCAAACGGTTTTGATACTTATACATAAATTTTTCAACATGAAAAGAATTAATCTGAAAAATATCTAAAACCTTTAATCGTGAAAATAACGGAGCTGAATGAGCTCGCATAACTCGTTTCTGAAGAAGATAAATACGGTTTAAATTTTAACGAGATATGTAGAGGTCCATACAATGCTACAATCGGCAACAATACGACAGATAAGGATAAACTAAAGTATAGTAGAGAGAGAGTAGTGTCTTTTCTGTAAGAAAGAAACGTGATCTAAAAGTAATACCGGCGACCTTTGAGGCTTTTTTACAAACGTGGTTAATATGGGTTTTCCAAGTGAGGCTGTTATCTATATGAATACGTCCTAAGAATTTGACGAACTGTTGTTCTTTGAGAATTTGATTATTAAAAACTATTTGCAGATCTGACGAAGTTTTTTTTTGTGCTGGTTTAAAGACAACATAGTTAGTCTTCTTAATTTTTACCGATAGATTATTCGATTTCATCCAGTTGTCAATTTTAATGAATTCTTCATTTAACACAGAAATAAGGTGATCTTGATCACAATGTGAATAAAAAATGCTTGTATCATCAGCAAACAACAGTGACTCAGTAAGATTTGAGGCACTAGGAAGGTCATTTACTGATAGAGGATAAAGAATAAAGGACCTAAAATTGACCCCTGTTGTACACCACACTTGATTTGACACTTGGAGGAGGAAGGTTGATTGAACTGGACAATTGCAAGCGTTCTGAAAGATAGCTTTTAACCCACCGAAGCGCTACGCCGCGAATACCATAATGTTCAAGCTTGTTAAATAAAAATTTGTGATCCAGTGTGTCAAAAGCTTTCGAGAGATCGAGAAAAACATCTACAGTAACTTCATTACAATCAGTGGATTCGGCTATCTTGTTAATTAAATATGTTAATGAAAGTGCAGTGGAGTGATTTTTTCTAAAACTAAATTGGCAGTGATATAAAATCTCCAATCTTTCAATGAATTCTATAAATCAGTTGTAGATAACCTTTTCAAAAACTTTGGAAAAATTTGGTAAAAGTGATATCGGTCAATAGTTTACAAAATATCGGAGATATCCATTTAAACACTATAGAAAAACTATGTATTGTATTCTATTTATTTCTCGTTAGCACTTGAAAATACCAAAAATTATATATACTTCCTCCCAACACCCATAGCTCAATAACTCTTAATAATTCTGTGTTAATTGTGCAGATCAGTTAACTAAATTAAAGCAAATATATCTGTACGTGAGAACAGCCAAAAACGATGCACAAATGCACTTGCGTAATAAGCAGAGTAGCGCTGGAGAAAGTTGTGGTAGAATTAGATGAAATCTTGAAGCCTTTGATTAGTCCGTCTATTTTAGATATTAAAGAAACGGATTTTAACAATGCGTTAAATGCAATTTAGGCAGTTTGAGCTGGTGAAGAAAAGACGAACGTGGACAAAAACTGAACTCTCAAGATTACACTTTCCATGTGGCTTCTGCTTTCTTGTTTCAAAGTCAGAATATTCGATTCTGGTTTTGATTTATTCTTCTTAGTTCACGTTACTATAGTTTCTCGTTTCAGGTTTCTGGACGTGCTGCTTAGTCACGAAACTTGGCTTCAAAGAAATAAGATGACCATTTACAATTTGCGTTAGTTTGCATTTCCTTCAAACAACGCTTACATGGAAAACCTAAAAAACATACTCATAAAAATCAAGTTTTCTATATTGCTTATGATAATTGTTGTATTCAGCTCTTAATTTAGTCTGTAGCTTTTAAGGGGGAGTGAATGTAAAATAGTTTATGTACTTACACCATAAAATTCCCGTGTAGGTACCTCCGATAGGAGATAAATGTTCAGTTTGCTTGATTATGTAAGGCTTCTTGTTGGAGTGCCATCCAACACTAAGGCAGGCCGGACATGTTACTTTTCCTGTACAAGTTTGACTCTTTTCTGAATGACAAACATTGTCAAGAATCCCTCTACCTTGTTTCTCGCCCACAGAAAATAAAATTTGAACACCAACATTGATGAAGCAAAACCAAATAGTGAAGAACCCTTTCTTGAGCTTTATCATGTTCATTGAAGGTTTTCAAGACTTTCAACGCGCCATATACTTGCTTTGTTATATTTTAGGAATATCGTAGAGTTGACTTTAGAGCCACAATGAAATTTTAAAGCGTTATGTAATTAGGATTACAATAAAACACCTAATGAATATAGATAGGGTAGAATTGTACAATTTTTTTCTCGTCTTGCAAAAGTCACTACCACATTGCTAAACTCGAAGCACTCATACAGTAATAGTGCTCATATACGAGCTCATACTGAGAATTAAAGAGCTCTACACGATCCTCTTTCGCTGCTAAAGAGATGGTTTAGTGTAAAATCTCCCTGCATAATCTTTGACTCAATATCAGTGCTATTCATCAAAGTGAATAATTAAGTTGGGCTTTGTTCCCAAACTGAAGTTATTAAACATGTTTACCACGCTTTTTGTATCACTTTATATCAGGTGTTCCCGGTTTTAAAATACAGTTTTGAAATGATAAAACTGCTTTCAGGGAATAAAAAAAAATTCTTCAAATTTTAGCTGTACGCGCGGGCGACGGGCCTTTATGGACGCTGTGCCGCTGTAATGACTGCCCCCTACCCCCTTCCAAGCCGAAAGCAATCGCCATTTTATGACCAAGTGTCGCCTCGGACGGCTTAATTCTAGAAATTAGATCCCTCGCAATATAAAAATAGATTTGAAAGAAACCTTAAATTGATCAGTTGCAGCAAACAAATTTTAAGCTAAACAGTTTACTTTTTGTTTAGATAGTGGTTTTCGTATAAAATTTAGAATTATCCTTATTCGTCGACTAAAAGGTATTAATAACAGCCAAAATGGAAGTCTCTGTTTTTAGCAGCATCGTTCAAACGAATGAGTATTGTTTTTAACAATCCATTTATTTCAGCACAAGATTAGTGTTTTACTTTTCTAAATGGCTGGCTTTTATTTGCGATATTTACACTTCAAATTTTGCAATTTCTTTTTCAGTTGTCGAACAGATTTTTAAGATCTACAAATTACAACCTGTAAAGCTATTGTCTAATTTTTGAAATCTATATTCCATGTTTTTATTTTTGGACTCTTTCCAGCAAAGATAATAAATATGAAGCTATACAGGAACCATGAATAGGGGTCTGAGCCATAAGTCATTAGATACTTTTTTAGCTGCCTTACTAAATTCAACTTACGTATCAGGAAGTTTGGCAAAACACTGTCTGATCACTGTCCAATATTCTTATACTTCTTTTACATGCAAGATTTAAAATATCTTTGTACTTGTAGGTCGTAGAAGAAAAAATTATTTTTGGTTTTGGTTTGTGCCATTCAGGCCGAAAACACTTTAGAAATTTTATAGAAACGTTTTCGGAGATGCTCTCCTTCCTCAGTTCCTGGCAAAAACCAAAATCAAAAATAACAGTTTGATTAATTTGGAGCTTTATCAAATTAACAGGAACACGGGCCATTTAGCAATTGTTGTACTCAGTCTGAGACAGGCGGTTGTGTATCGGAGTAGAGACGGAAGTTGGACTGATCTGGGCCTTGCAGTACTTGCCTCGTTATAAGTGTTTGGACATAAAAGTTTGACCCTTAACTTAAGTTCAAATACACTTATACAATGAAGCAAATCTACAGTTAAAAACATTTACAAATTTGTTAAACTGTTTGCGTCATAAAACGAAAAACCGTTCACAACATGGCCGTACAACTTAACGTTACTTCTTGAGTTTTCAAAAGCTTTGGCAAATCTGCGTGCATGACATTGGATAAAAAAGGATTTGAATATTAAGTCTTTGTTAAACTGGGATGAAATTTTGATTCTATATTTCATGACGTATGACAGAGCAAGTCAAACTCACAACGCTTTATAATTTTGCTAATTATTCATTCAGGTGATGCTGCGGTCAGCAAACAGCTCTTGCTCTATAATAAAAACGCAGCACGAATTTATTAAATTTTGTAATAAATAATTTTTTTCTTTATTCTTGTTCTGTGTGTGTGTTATTTTAAACAACATGTGAATCCGATGTTTCGGCCAGTCTAGAAGGCAAATACTAAGATAACAATTTTGCAAACAAAATTAATGGGATACAAAAAATGGGACATATCCTAGTGTTTACGTTAGGAACAGAATTGTTGTGGCATTTGTTGTGCCTAACATTACCCCCCATGTACACATTCTAAAGTCTGTCTGATTTTCAAAAACAAATATCATTTTGGCTAACTCTGTTGGGGCCGAATGCCAAAAGTCAGCGCTCGCTGAACACAGATAAGCAAGCCGGAATTCTTTCTTCCTTTCTTTCTAATGTACCATTTCTGGTAGAATTCTGCGACTATCTAGAATGATTTCCTTGCAATTGGTTGTTAATTCAATCAATAATTTTTAAAGGCTAAAGTTGTACTTACACGGTAAAATTCCTGTGTAGGTATTGTGGTCCATGATAGGCAACGGTGCCTTTTCTCTGATTATATAAGGCGCTTTGTTGTAACGCCACCGAACTCTAAGGCAAGACGGGCAGGTAATCCTTCCAGTACAAGTTGCATTCCTTTCTGAAGAACACACCTTAGTAGAACTGTCTGGAGCTTGCTTCTCATCCATAGTAAACACAAGTTTTACACCAACAGTAATGGAATAAAACAAAATTGTAAAGAATATGTTTTTGTGTGGAGCCATCTCTGTGAAACGTTTGGAAAATTTTCCTCACACTATACAGCTGATCTCGGACTACTTTACAGTTTTCACTCGCCGATTGGAGATTATCGAAACTACAACTCTAGCTTCTATAATATTTGAAACGTTACTTATTCCAATAAGGTTGTCAACTTTACAATGATTTGATGTCGTAATTGTTAATTAGAGCACATGAATATTGTATTTGTAAACATTTCGTTGAAAAACATTGAGAAGATATGGGATTTACTTTGGGAAAAAATTAATGTTTTGCCGAGATGAAATGAAAAATGTTTTAATTTGTAATCAATCAAATCTAGAGCAGAGTAGTCTGTTACATAGGTCCCCAATACAGGTAATGATTTTTTTTACAATTCAATTAAAATTGTGTTTTGGGACCAGGCCTTTAACAGAAGTCTGAAAAATTAAAAGAGCTGATTTTTTTTGTCTTTCAATTATTTAGGAACAAGCCAGTATGAATTTTACTAGTGTTGACAGAAAACTTTCCTTTCACTATATAATTTATATTTCTTTTCTTTCTTTTTATAAAAATGTAGTACACAAAATTTCTACTGATTATTTGAGAAAACAGTTTTGAGATCTTTGCAACACATTTAATAAATATTAGATTCTTTGAATATTTAATCAAAATAATTTTAAAAGTATGATTTATTTATTTCCAAAGTATTTATATCCAAACGTTTTTATTGTTTTATATTTTTCATCTTTATTTTCTATAGATCTCAAAACATATAAAGTACATACATACATGCATGTAATCCTTGAAACATCAAAGTGTTCCCATGGCTGCCAGAATTGAAGGAACGAAAGAAAAATTTCTTACCATAGAGTAATTGAACGCCCAATTTTGAAACGGCAAATTCTGGTTTCGGTGTGCTTTTTACACCTCCACACAATGGACTCAACAAACATTTGTGATTCAAATTTGCACAAGCCTAATTCAAACAGCTGCAAAACTAGCACATTACTGAGAAAAACGATACCTTTTTGTTTTGAAATTTTTGAAAAGACGCTTTTGGATGCCAGTCCAACTTTAAGGTTATCGTATATCCTCAAGGGTGTTTTGCGTCAAAATAGGATACAGTGCGTCTGTTATAAACCGTACATACCTAAACCCATTTATCAAATTAAAGCTTATAGAGCTGGTTTTCGAACTATACTAAAAGTTTTGAATTGAAATAAATTTATAGATTTTATTACTAAAAACGATCATCAAAGTCGCCTTTCAAAAGTTACAATTCGAACTGCATGAATTTGTTTTCCCTAAAGGCCGTGTTACACGAGGCAATTTTTCCAGCAACGTGCAATGCAATGCTGACGACAAGGAAAAATTGCAAGTTGCTAGTGAGATGTCAAACTTGAGCAATTATTTCGAAACTCGCAACGCAATTTATTTTTACCTGCGATAAAATTAAATTAACGCGATTGTTCGCAGTCAAAAACAACTGTGACATGACAGTTGCGAAGCAGGTTGCCCAGTACATGTTACACGCTACAACTGGCTTCGCAACGTTGCGAAAAGTAGAAGATTGTTCAACTTTCTCTGCAACTTGCTTCGCAATTTTTCGTTGCGTAGCCAGTTGCACAGAGAGATGTTACACGCACAATTTTGTCAGCAACTTGTATCCTCTTCAATATATATCAAGAATAAAAAACGTGTCTGCGATTAATTTTTTTTGAGAAACTTTTTGTTTTAGAGTACGTTTTGCATGGTCCATAGACGTTTTTTAAATCCTAATTCAAAAAAGTGCCGTAATTTTTCTCTGCATTTGAATATGAAACTTTTGGTCTGGAAACTGGCAGACTAATTAAATCACTGAATATCAATAATTGCTTGGACTTGTAATTTTCGAAAGTCGACTTTGACGCTTGTTTTTAGAAAACGTAAAAATGATGAATAATTCGTTTGTGACCAGTACAAGTACAAGCTCATACTAATGAAGCGATTGCTATTCCTGCTTTGATTAGGGCTCATTGGTTTTAATTTTTAAATCATAATACTCAGCCGTAATTTTAAACAAGATGATTAATTTTTTTCCTGCTTTTGGCGGACATAATGAATGGATTAGTTAGGTTATACACTGTTTTTCTAAAAAAAGGCCTTAACTGATCACTATAGAGTGCTATGCAAAAATATTTTCATACCTTGCCTTTAATATGGCGTTACTTTTATAAAGTATTTAAAATCTTGAGGCAATTATTTGCTGAATGTGACATATTGTTTTGCTGCGAGTGAGCGTAGCGAGCGAGCAGCAACACTAATCTTGACGGACTACCTGTGGCCGAG
>JAOBYJ020061445.1:0-11073 GCA_025403565.2 Palythoa heliodiscus
GCGCTAGTTGCACCGAAACGTCGGTTTTTATCATTTATATTTGTTATTTCATGTATTTCCAAATCGTTTCTTATAAGTATGATAAATATTTACTTATTTAGTATGAAACAAGCCATCGAAGGAAAAACGGATAATTAGCAGAGAAATCGTTTTCTGAAAACAAATTGTTATTAACGTGATAAAAGACGTTCGAGAAATTCCTAGTCAGTAATGAGTTTAATCAAGAGAAAAGGGTTTAATTTAACAGCAAAACTAGGAGTTTTGAAATATCCCAGACATTATAGAATCAGATACTCTTCAGCTAACACGTATTTTTTACACTAAACAACAGGTTGGTAGAATAAGTCAATAAATACTGAATTCTGAAACTAGGAGTGAAGTGGAAAGTGGGATTAGGCGTGAAATGGAGTCGGTTTTTCTTTTATAAATGTAGTTTTTTCCCCAGCTAAACTGCAGAACCCCACTGTATTCTTGTTTGGGAAGCTTCTCTTTGTAAATAGACATTTTTTTGTAAGAACAACGAAGTTCAAATTGGCCGAAACTGAAAAACGATTTAAGAGCAACTCAGAAAAAATTCTTAATTACTGACGTGAAGTAACAATAAAAAAAAAATATGTAAAAATTTGACCGAACTCGTAGTTCAACTCGGCAGTAAACGGTGTAAAACTAAAAAGATTAACTTGTTTAATAAACAACGAAGGTAGTTCGCCTTAAATACCGTGGTACAATGCATGTGTAATGCGAGCCGTTTTGTTTTCCAATCCTTGTTTTTATTTTGTGTTTTCTTCAATAAAAACCGCTCAACACATTAAGAACAACTTGAGGCCGAGGTTGCCAAATATTAAGGACAATCAAGGGTGAACGCAGACAGATCTGTGACTAGTTTCCTTGGTAACAGATGGTGAGGGAACGAAGGCCCCGAGCCTTTAGGGTGGTCCGGGGGCATCCTTCACCGGGAAATTTTGGAAACTGCATGCTCTAAAATGCGACTTGATGCGTTTTCTGGCCAAAATTGGCTTGGTTTTCTCGTTCAAAATGATGCTAACTTTTGCTATTTTACTGCGATCAAAATGCTGCAATAATGGTCAACAATAATTAATGTTACACTCTTCCTTTCCTTTCATATATTATATCTATTATTTTTGCAGTAAACCTAGCAGTAAACGGTAATAAACAACAAAGGTACTTTGCCTTATATTAAATACCGTGGTACAATGCATGTGTAACGCGAGCCGTTTCGTTTTCCAGTCCTTGTTTCTCTTTTGTGTTTTCAGAATATTCGAAAGTCGGATTGCTACGCGATTTAAATTCTTGCTGCGTTTTTGGAACTGATAAATTTACAAATGGCAAGCTACAAGGTTTTTATACTAACAGAACAAGACAGCACGTTATTTCTTAGTCGAAGACCATGCTTCAACGTCTTTTTTTCACAAGTTTTCAACATCAACTAGAACGATCTAAAATTGTGTTCTGGTTCTTACTTTTAAAAAAACATATACTCAGTTTCGCTGTTTATCTGAAGATGCATGTAGCTTAGAGTCGTGCTTTTTCTAAGGTCGTTCGGAGGCTACAACCGGCCTAAAAATTGAAAACAATCTAAGAATAGGCGAATCTTCGCTGACGGCCGGAGTGACGCATTGTTTACATATTTTTCATTGGCATACAACTTTAGTCGGACAAAGAACAAAGATAAACAGCAACTCAAGTGACTTTAAAAATTAAGAAAGCTTGTCAAGTGAATTGAGTAATCGAACGTTTGGTTCTATGTGCGTAGTTTCAAAAAGGAAATCGATAAAACAAACCCTGCAAAACAGCTTGGTGGCAAAAACCAAAATGAGCCAAACATTCTTTGTTCACATTTTTGCCTCATTAGCATATACGCACTCTTCTTTCTAACTCAGGTACAAAAACAAAGCTCCTGAATAATGAAATGGTTCTGCAAAACAAACTTTCTCTGAAAATATGAGACTGATATGCTGAGTATTCTCTCCGTGAAGTGGTTTTGAGAATTGGTGGAAATTTTACAAAGAATTTATGACTCATCGTCGTTCCTCCGACTTAAGCTGTATGCTAATGAAGCAGAATGTAAACAATGACGTCACCAAATATTCGCCTATCCAGAAAGGTGCAGCCATTACTGTGGATGCGTGCAGTGCAAGTGCTATGTTTGCTGAGTGACGGTTAAAATATAGGCAATAAAAGTGCTAGTGAAATACACAATAAGTTAGTTTAAAATGTTCATTGAAGGTCGGTGTGGGCCCTCAAGGAGAGCTTGAAGGGCTCTATCGCTAATTCCAATCCCTGACCGTTCTTAGCAGGAAACTGTATTTCTTTGTGTCTGTTTTACAGTTTGGATTTATGAATTTCAGTTGGTGATACTATTTTGTCTTTCGCTTATGTCGTTCAAGTAACAATAATAAACGTTTCTTACGAATGATAGTAAGGCTTTCGTATCTCAGGGTAACGAAGAAAGAGTGATGCTTTCATAATTATGAATAGCTCGACGCTCGCTCGTACCGTAGCTAAGAGCGGAAACGTACTGTGAGTAAACGCAGTGACGCCTTGGTATTTAACAGGAAGGCGTAAGTAGCTAAAAAAACATGTGTTGAAGACATTGATAAATCTGTCTTTAACGCTCTTTCCACAAACAAAATAGAGAAAAATTATTAGATAATCTTTACTGTTTTGAAACTTATGCGAATTTTCTAAAACCTTCAACTACTGACTTTCTATAACTACTGAACTATATACATTTATATTTATAGATTTGATATAACAGTCGTTCTGATTGGTTAAAAACCGTGCTTTATCAGAGCGTAGAGTGATAGCTACTATGACAACTACTATTTTTTTTTCAAGGGAGATAAAATGGCGTCCGAATTCTCTGTTTTTCAGTTGCAGTTTTCTATATTATAAAACGTTTTAGCAAAGTAAGAAACATAAATTGATTAAAACGTAAAACGTTAACAATTCGCGGCACACGCCACATTACCAAAACAGTTAGCTCGCGCAGAAAACAAAAGCTGAAAAAAAACAAATGCGTGCGTAAATTGATAAAGTACTAATCAACATCTGCTAACAGAAATTTCAAGTACATTTCGTAGGATGTAAAAAAGGCAAAAAGCAAAAAGCGCATTTTTCTCTTAGTCAGTTTTCGCGCTCGAGCAAGAAGAATGTTGGTACTTGTGACAAAATCAGTTTATTTTTTTCCGAAAATTCATTACTCTGAAAGGTTTGGGCAAATATAAAACTGTCTGCTCATTGCAAAGAATACCACATAAACCTTAATTCCAGCTTACTTTTGTAAAAAAAAAGTGTTCTTAAAGTGTTGCTGTGTTGGAAAATATTCCTTAATGGGGTAATAGTTTGCGATCGATCAGTAAGATACGCCTGTATCTTAGTGCATGCAGATTTAGAGAAAACTAGCATAGTGAATTTATTATACAAATTATCCTGATCTAAAGTGTCTAAAATTTGTCGGGTCAGTTTAAATTTAAATGTTCGAAGTCTCCCAAGATAGCTCGATAAAGTCAAGATTCTCCTACACGAGAATCCTCTTGATATAATACATTTTGACTCTTAATTTTAAGGTTGAGCAAATCCGCTGGACAAATCCGATTCGTTAATTTCTCAAGAGCCCTTGACAACTCTCCGTAAATAAATATCAAAGAATGAATTGTTTCAAGCTTAAGTGAAACAGGAACTTTTTCGTAACAGTTCTAATAAAACCGTTACTCTGGTGGTTAAAAGACTCTAAAAAACGACTTAAAAATCTCCCTTCGTTTCGGCTGTATCACAAGTACACTTTATACGTAAAAGAACACGAATCCGCATTTTTTCTGCTATTTTAACTATGTTTATATAAATCAAACTTTGTTCATCACTCTCCCGGCCCCTGATGAGCGATATGAGATACAGTTGAACGCCTTTATTTCCAAGTTCCAGGACCGGAAAGAGAAAATACTGAGTTCGAAATAGCGAGGGTTCGATATAACGGGCCAACCTTAAATACACCATGGTTGTGTCAAAACTAAGGGCAACGAATATTAGTTCGAAATAACGGGGACTTCGAAACAACCAAGTTCGAAAAAACGGGATTCAACTCTGTGGTCGAAATACAGGGAGATTTTAAAGTCGCTTTTTCAGTAATGTTTTTTAACCATCAGTGTAGAAGTTTATTAGAATGTATCGGCACCTGGTGACAAAGAGTAACGATGTCGTAACAAAACTAGTGATGTCCTAACCTGAGCATACTTTCGTCATAACAAGAATAATATTTTCGGAACGAGAATAATACATTCGAAATCAGTGTAAGATTGTCGCAACAAGAACAACTTTTACATAACAAGAACAACTTTAACGTAAAAAGAACAACTTTTACATAACAAGAACAACTTTTACGTAACAAGAACAATTTTACATAACAAGAACAACTTTTACGTAAAAAGAACAACTTTTACGTAAAAAGAACAACCTTTACTTAACAAGAACAACCTTTACATAACAAGAGTAAAGTTTACGTAACAAGATTAAGGCTTTTGAAACAAAGAGTAACGCCCTCGTTACACGTGAACGCTTTCTTGGCAACACAATCTAAATCTACACATTATATCATAAGATCATTTCCTGAACTGACCAATCTCGGTAAACGGACTCAAAAATACAATATGCATATGTTTTGAAAAATATGTATTAGTATACCTGATACTTTTGTAAGAACCAATAAATTTTGGTGTAAGCTCATTGTTTTTAACTTTTTGCACAAATTGAGCCATAAAACCATAAATTCCGAAAATGTAATCAAGACGGTAGTCATCGATTTTACCAGTGCATGTTGTAAATATTACTTTTGAGCAAAAGTTTTGTCGGTTTTATGATGGATAGTTTTTATGCAGAACAGGATTATTATTACCGAACTTTGACACTGGTTTGAAGCGCTAAGCATATTTTTACTTTTTTTCGCTCAGCTCGCTTAGCTTGTTGTTTCTTTCATAAAACTGCATACAATGTATATCTATATATATATACCTGATAAGCGATGTTTTGACCAAATTTTCCTTGTGAATTAATTAAAGAATTCATGTACATCTAAAGCTCAGCCTGTGGGCAATCTAAATGTCGTTTGGTCAGTTACAAAATAATGCGTTGTACAATTTTATTTCGAACGAATCCGTTGCTCAATGGCCTGTTTATATCTTGCTTTCTTGTAAATGTGATATTAAACATATTAAGCAATTAAGAAAATATGAAAAACAACCACAAAATAATAAATTATTAAAGACAGGAGTAAACAGGACAAATGAAAGATAATATTTGTCATACACATCTTAGCTGTATCCGAAATTAAAGATTTTAAAGATTACGGGCTTCCTGTTAAGAAAGTTGTAGGCTACTCTAATCTTTCAAATAAAAGTTAGAATAAGTTTTGTCATGTTTCTTTTTATGTTTCTCAATGCATTTGGTGTTCAGAAGGGATAAATCCGAAATGCTTCAGCCCAAGTTGTTCATAGCTTGTCAAATAACTAAGCCTCTTCGCGTTGGGGCAATTTTGGTTTTCTGTTTTTGCTGTAAGGAGTCGTTTTGAGGTAACACAAAACTTCAGTATTAAAAAAGTGGTTAATTCTTTTTCTTCTGTGGTCTTATTTAATCTGACCAGGTGTTTACTGACAAAGTTTACCCGTCAAATTCTAGCCGAAAACACGGCTTTTCTTTTATCTGCTTCTGATAACATATTTTCCTTGTGAGTACTGACTGCCGTTGAAATAATAAAAACTCAACTATACTGTTTTTACAAGCCCAAGGAAGTCAGAAGATTGGAAGAATTTTTTGCTTTACTCTGTCGTTAACGTTGAAGAAAACCAGTCTCGTGAGTAGAGCTTTTAAACTACTATGTAACAATACACATTAGGAGCGACTTTAGTTTATTCAGCTTTACAGTGCATCGTTAAGATAAAAACAACACAACCTATAGTAGCTTTTTTGTTTCTGATGTTTTAAGAGCTAACTTTACAAGATAGAGCAGAACTTCACGGAACATGGCCACGCCATAGGCCTCTTTGAGAGTAGAATTAAATGTCTTTACCAATGCTTCTCTTTTTCAAAATTATATACGGACGTACAGATGTAGATACATATATATTGCGTATAGTCTTTTGTATGCGGTGCAATATATTAGGTACTTTCGTTTTGTTAATAAAAATAAAAAAAATGACGACGAGCATAAAGGAGCTGGCCAGGGCAAAATGGCGGCTAAAAGGCTAAGAAGTGCTTCCATGAATGATGATAAATAAAAAATGTTACATTTTTTCATCTATTTCCCATATTTTGTAATCGGAACAATTTCAAAAACAGGTGGCATAACTGCGAAAATCAAGCGTAATTTGAGCATAATTTCAAAAAAAAAATGAGCACTGTTAAAAGCATAATTAAATATACTACTTTTACTAGCACAATCGATTCGAGCCGAACTAGCCCCCTCCCCCATAAAGTATTAAATGTTTCGTGTCTTAATTGAAGGATTTATGGTATGTGGATGAACCTACAATTAACTAAAAAAAACTGTGTAATCAAAAGCCCAGATGGCTATTAAGTGTTCGGCCAGAAGGTACTTAACAAATAACACTAGCCATCGTGGCGGGCGAACTCACGACTCACACCCGTGGTCAATGAATAAATATTTTATCCGCTTGATCTCTCGGTCAAGCACAGCCTTCCCTGATTCAGATGTGTGGACGAAAGAAGAAACAAAATGGAAAAGTCTCATTCCGAAACAGCAACGACATCTTAAAGCGAAGCCCCTTTCTACCTGTCTTACCAGTATCAACAAAAAACTCCTTCAAGTGCCTTGTGCTTTAAAACTCATAATGCCAATATCGATAATGCCAAGCCAGTAAGATTTTTACTTCCAGTTTAGAAAGGTTTTAAACATTTTTATTTTGTTTTAGATATTGACTTGTCAATCGAAGCATGCCGTTTCCTTTTGCGCACAGGAAACCTGATTGGAAACTGAAACTACCACTAGATAAACGAAATAATCCAACATTTGGGATGTCAAGACTCCTAACTACAAACTGAAACGAGCTTAATTGGTTATTTTGTATATGCATTTTGTTATAGTAATTATATAACAGTATGACGCACCTAGTTAAACTAAAAATGATGTGTTAATAGTAAAATCAAAAAGCTAATATAAATAAACACAACGTAATCGCTTGATTCTAAAAAAAGCGTAAGCACTCGAGATAGGCAGACAGAAAAGTGCCTTATTACGAAACTTGATTGGGTGTAAAAAGAAATAACGTGATTCAAATTTAGAATAATCAATTGTCAAATGATCTTGTTACGTCCGGCCCTAAAAAATGCATACGCATAAAAATTGCAGAATGAAAAATGAAGAAAAAAAGATAACTGATTTTATAATATACGCTGTAAAAGCTTCATATCAAAAACCGTTACCGTTACTTTTAACGATATTTTAGTTAGAAATAACTGGAATCTGAAATGTTTGTTAATAACCAATGTAGCATAAAAAGTGAACTCGTGATCAACTTTAGTTACATCATCAATTTATATTAGGTCGTAAAACGGATATTTTTGTAAATATAAACACCACGAACAGCAAGATAGAAAACTGTATTTAAGAATCCGGTATTAGAGAGGCTCGAAGATTCCATTAACCTGAGTCACACAGAGATGTCGAGCAAACTGTGCGCCCACATAACACAATGGGTTTCGTTCGCCGCCGACTTACAGCCCACTTACATCGCTGTAAACACACTGACCGGCTTAAGCAGTTTTGTCGCGGTCTTGAGTAATTTTATCATTGTCCTGGCCATTATGAAAAATTCGTCACTTCACACACCATCGTACGCGTTGCTTTGTAATCTTGCGATCTCTGATCTTGGAGTCGGGTTGATTTCTCAGCCGCTCTTTATAGCCATGAGAGCTGCAGAAACAAAAGCTGACAGGGACCTCTCCTGTAAGATAGGCATAGCGTATGTCTCCACCGCGGGATGTCTTGGATCACTGACACTATTAACCATTACTGCAATCAGTTTCGATCGTTTCCTGGCCGTTCATCTTACCACCAACTATCGCAATGTTGTGACGCTTGGAAAAATAAAAGTCGCTGTTTTTTTGCTTTGGTTGGTAGCAATACTGGTTGGAATGACCTACGCCCTGGATATATCCTCTTACTTTGTTTTAATAATGGTTATCATCGCTCTCTGTTTGTTTTTTGCTACTGCTAATTACCTGGCTATCGCTCGGAAACTTTACGGCCATAATGCCCAGTTACAAGCCCATAACAAGGAAAGAGAAAGCAATAAATCCGGGCGCATTTCGTTTAATATCGGTCAATACAAGGAAACAGTTAAGACCATGTTGTACGTTTACATAACTCTTCTTATTTGTTATCTTCCGTATCTGTGTTTCACAATGGCGTTGACATCCATCGGCCACCGTACAAGTTCTGTTCAGGGCGCGTATCTTGTGACAACTACCCTCGTGCTGGGTAACAGTGCGATTAATCCTTGTCTGTATTACTGGAGGATCAGAGAGCTTCGCCAAACTGTTCGACAGTTGCTTGGTTTAAGTCGATCGGACGTAAGAGAAATCGCTTCCGCATCCACTTCTACAAGTAAAGTTTGAAAATGTAGTCATCAAAGAAAGAATACAGACTTAAAAAAAATAATGATAATGATAACGATGAGGATGAGGATGAAGATGATGATGATGATGACGACGACGACGACGATGATAATGATGATGATGATAATGGTGATGATAATGACGGTGATGATGATGATGGTGATGATAATTATGATTATGATGATGATGATGATAACTACAACACAATGATGGTCATGACGATAATGACAAAGATGGTGGTGTTGAAAGTGATAATAAACGATAGCAATTACTCCAGTGATGGTACTGACGATGATAATAACGATAAGGATGACGATGCTGATGGAGCCAGAACATAAGCATAGTGGCCTGCTTTACATTTGGATCTACAATTATCTTGAACAAACTTTTTAATGTTGGGAAAAACTGATCGAGCCAATGACAAAGTTGTTAAATAAATTCATACCGAGTAACATTGTATAAGTTTAGAAAGAAGAAGTATAATGTAAAATAATGGGCCACATTTTAAGAGACCACCCTAACTCTAAACGATTTTCAATTACAAACTTCTCAAATGACAAACAATCAAGATTGTTAGGATTTTTGTCAAACGGAATAAGGGATTATTTGTGTCTTTATGTTCTATTACAAGTAAACAACATAGTACTAACAGACTTAAGGAATAAATAGTTATAAATCCACTTTTGTAACCAGATATCTTTTTAGTATCGTCGATCATTAGTAGTTAGTTGTAATCTTTATCTTAAATTGTTTTATATCTTATATCCATTGCAAATAACGCACGATTGATCCATTATTGGTACTTAATAAAGATTATTATTATTATTATTAATTAGTGTTTACAAAACACAAGAGTTTGAATACTGTTGAACGTTATGAGAACCAATTCCAAAATTCAGTATTTAGAAACTCTATGTGAAGCATAACAAATACATACTCTTTTTATTTTTAGAGAAACATCGTTTGTATATCTAAAAACAATATCATATCTGGTCCTTTGGGATGTTAAGTCAAATAATTGAAACATAAGCAAAAATTGTCTTGTTCATTGAACTATGTATGTTCAAGTGGCGTTTCAGAGGGAGACATAAAGTTTGCCGAGATAAGTCTCTGACAAAGGCAGTGAAATAAGCATTAAGTTTCATTTAACATCGAATTTCTGTTCTGTTTATACTGACGCGCCCTTGGTTCGTGTCAAATCCAGTTATTCCCTATGCCACGGACACTTTTCAGTATAGTACGGCAGCCCTTTTCAATTCTCTGTCATCCACTGTTAAATGCTGTGATGATTTTAAATCTTTCAGCAATCAAACATTATGTATTTTAAGGGAGCGCTGCCGGAATAGGGTGGAACAAATTCTTGCCTAGTTTTAAATAATGTAGATTAACTTAGCTAGTTTTAACGTAGATTACTTAGTTAGTAT
This sequence comes from Palythoa heliodiscus, assembly GCA_025403565.2. Taxonomy (NCBI): domain Eukaryota; kingdom Metazoa; phylum Cnidaria; class Anthozoa; order Zoantharia; family Sphenopidae; genus Palythoa; species Palythoa heliodiscus. The sequence continues at coordinate 10,074 of JAOBYJ020061445.1, forward strand.
TATAATTATTAAATGCACATAAATATTCACGATTTTATTAGTTTTTTAGCGTAGTTTAACTTAGTTTATTCGGGTGAAGAGCCATTTTATGGAAAAACCGAAATAAAGCCTTTATTATTATTATTATTATTATTATTATTACTATTATTATTATTATTATTATTATTATTATTATTATTATTTATTGTTCTATTGATTTTGTAGTTTTTCTCGCTAAGGGTTCTGAAACCCGAATCGCGGTTTTTGTGGTAAAAGTACCGGAAGGTGTCTTAGTGGTAGTAATGTTATACAGTGGTAGTGCTAGTGGTTCGTGAAAGTGGCAGTGGTAATTAGAGCTGGTAGTGATAGTAGTAGTTGTAGTGGTAGCGCGCGTAACCAATAATATAGGAATATGGGAACAATCTTCATAAGTTATACAATAGTTTTTGTTCATCTGTGTGAAGATAGAATATAACTGAGGAATAAGTCGCACGTTGTTTTTGAAATAACTGTTTTAAATCTAAATCGGTTTGATTGATTTGTTTAAAAATCTCAGTAGAATATCACATGAGTTAACAAGGGATGGTTGGCGCAGCGGTAAGATCTGGCTGCTATAAAGTCAACCACAAGGTCCTGAGTTCAAATCCCGGCCGAGCCGGGTATTGAACATTTGTGTGACCTTCTTTTCCGCCAAAGTCGACTTAGCTTTCCATCCTTACGGGGTCGGTAAAATGAGTACCAGCTTCTGCTGGGGGCTAACCTACGACTCCTGTCCAGAGGGAGTCAATGACTCTCATTTGCTTAACACAGAAAGCGGAGATAAGCGTCGACTCCAATGGGACACTTAGGCTCATAAAAGGAGAGGTAGTTCAATGGGACACTTAGGCTCATAAAAGGAGAGGTAGTTCAATGGGACACTTAGGCTCATAAAAGGAGAGGTAGTCCAATGGGACACTTAGGCTCATAAAAGGAGAGGTAGTTCAATGGGACACTTAGGCTCATAAAAGGAGAGGTAGTTCAA
>JAOBYJ020061554.1:0-11066 GCA_025403565.2 Palythoa heliodiscus
TATTTGAGAGGGGGGGCTTAATAAACTTTCGGGCCCTCCAGAGAGAGGAGAGGGGGGCTTATTAAAGAGGGGGAAGGGGGCTTACTAGAGCGTTTGCGGTGGTCGTGATGGAAGGACGTTATTTGAGGTGCACAAAGCAGTTGGAAAAAATGTTTTAAAATTACTGCAATATTCTAATGTGATAGCCTTTTTCAAAAAAATATTTTTCCCCTTGGCTTGGAGTCATGGCATTTTCCGTCCGTTGAATTCACGATATGGGCCGCACGTCGAGACTTGGCTAAATAACACCTTGCAATTATTATTTTAAGAAATGTTACTAGATTGGAAAAGAAAAGTGATGACTATAGCTATCAGTAATATTCATGTGGTAAAATCTGAAAGACCGCAGTCGGTTGTTTCTAGAGAGACAAAGCAAGACCTGTCGGAGCAACTAGAAGCCAAAGATATAAAATGAAAGGCTGGCGTGACCTCCGGAAGGTATTGTCTAAGGCTGAAAGATTTTTTAACAAAAATATTTTGATCGCTAAAAGCCCGACTAATGTTACAGTAATCCAGCAATGTTTACAAACCTCAAGACGATTACTCACGAAATACTTCCTTAATTAGATTAGCTAGCGCTAAAGTACAAGACAAGAACTGAAGAAGTATAAGATTATGAACAGTTATCACTGATATTTTCTAGTTGAAGAGATTTTACGTATATTTGTGATATCGTGAGGCAAATCTCTTTGATGGCATTTAACCACTATCTCATGTAAACACGCCACAATCAGGCTAGACCAAACAGTTCCTAGTACTTTTGTCAAATACCACAGTCAAATTGATGATTGTTTGTGTTGCCACGTTGGTGGGGTAATATAAACGTCCCAAGCCGCCTGAGAAATTATAGCTACTTAATTGAAGGAACTTGTCTACATTTTTGTTTTGTCAAAAATAATGAAATTCCATGAACTATTACATCTTCTTCGGGTGTCAGGAGCAATAAAACAAATCATTTACACTTTCAGTTTCATTAATGCGCCCATCTCTTCTTATCTTAACCGCCTGTTCATTATATTCTTAGAACTAGAAGTGTAACAGTAAGCTCTACTAACTAATTGCTTAGAAGACTCAAAATTTCAACCACCAAACTTACGTTAATTTTTCTTTTGTTTTAGTTTCGTTTTAGGATGAAAGATTTCTTGAACCGGTATTTCTTTTTATTACTTTTATTAACTAAGTCATTTTACAAGATAAATTTGCATAGAAATTTTTTCTATTTAACACTAAGTATTAAAAATTGATATTAAAAATTTCTCATTATCAGTAAGTTACAGAAACTAACTCTAACCAAATAGTTTTAAAAAACAAATGATTGTAACATAGTTTAATTATTCCGAGCTCAATTTAGCGTTAATCTAAAGGACGAAGAATTTCTATTAGCTTTAAACTATCCGCAGTGGAGTTGTTTTGAAGTTGTTAAAAGAACGTCAATGATCGATAATTTCCCCAAATTCATAAATCGCGGTGCGTCAAAAGATTTTTATTACAATTTTTATTCGATCCTTAATAATCACAAGTTTACTGAAAAAGCGGCACTTTTTCTCCATTAGACCAAACATTTCGTTTTCCTTTTGATGATTATCTTTTTATCATATTGTTAATAATATTAAATAAAGATGGTACAAACAATAAATTTGACTTTGACTTTGACTTATCATGCACTTATGCAATGCATAACGCCAAAAATTTTACAATTTGGTAAAATAGTAGAGAGCAAAGTGGTAAATGACTATGATAATGTACATAAGCAAAACATGTTATTTTAAAAACAAAGAAACTCGATGGCCCCAAACAAAACACGCGAGCCGGAATTCACTGATATTAATAGTGAATGATAAAAGCTTGCCGCAGTTTATTTTGAAATCCTAACCAAGATAAGATGGAACCACAACAGTTTGTTGATTATAGTGAGAGGGTGGCAGTGGTAATGACATGTTGGGTTACACCAGTTCTGTTCATGGTTGTCCCTGTACTGTTCATGGCTTCCGTCACTGCCGTTTAACTGACTCGCATTGCAAAACAGTGGGTTTTAAAAGTTTTTAAAAATTTCCAATGACGTTAGTTGTGGTTGAAGGTAGTTAAAATAATACCATAGAGTTTGGAAAGAAAAACCTTGAGAACAAACGCCAAACCGTGGCTTGTAACAGATGGAAGGTGTAGCTCTAGTTTGGTATCTGTCCATTAATCATTAATTCCAAGAAAAAATTTTTTAAACATCCCTAGAATTCATTAAAACTAAAATTTCTCTGAAAAATGACAATGTTTTTATGCAGTTTTTCCCCCGCTTAATTCAAATCTGAACAGACATGAACTATATACGTCGCTGAAAATGAATAGCAAAACAGTTACTGTTCATACCTTATCAAAAGAATCTCGAAAGAGTTCTTCCCATTTACCGATCTATTTCCCTATGGCTATGACGGAGAATTGGGAATTTCTAAATATAATTCACCGAGATATGAGCCAAAATGTCCCAAAATTTGACAAAAATGGCGGCAAAGGAGAAGCTTTTCTTAATACTTTCTTCTACAACTAAAATTGTAGGTTTTTTCACACTCTTCAAGTTGCTTTCTGAATAATTAGAGGTTTACTTTCTGAATAATTAGAGGTTTACTTGAAACCTTTAAAGCAGCAATATACATTTTTATCTTTCCCAGTGGTTAATAAAGCGTTTTATACACGCAGTTGCCTTACAATACGGCAAAATATGGGATGGCAATACAAACTTGCATCATCTGAAGTGAGAAGCACTCGTTCAAGAAGATAGGAGCCAAAAAGGGACCTTATGATCTCAAATAGCAAAATGAATCAGCAGATTTCTTTCAGTTAAGATTAATTGTAACCAAACAAAAAATATTCTGTTTTTTATTGATTTTTTTTCTATGCTTTGCAAGGGTAATGTAAATTTAAATCTAAAACAACACAAATTTTTCAGGTCATGTCTCAAAAGCTGCAACGAGCGCATATACTTCAACTGACCAGCCTCCAAGTGACAGTTGAAGTCAAAGCTTTCCTGTCTTTATAAAGCACAAACAAGTGCTCAGTAACTCTAATTAACATACTATTGCTAGTTTGGTAAAGACGAATGCCGTATGTAAATTATCCGAGTTGGCATGGTTGAAGGCTGACATTTTGATGACCCAGACTTCACTGAATGGAGCAAACAAGGTTGTGTTTCCCCGTATAGATGAATTATTTAAAGATGAACAAAACAGATCAATGAACACTGTTTGGATCATTTTTTTCAGGCTTTCGAACTTTTCTTTCACAAAACAAATAATCACGTGTTCTCGGCTGCCTATGCTAACTTTCAAACTGAAGAAGAAGCACAACTATCTTAGAGCCGTCTTAGAAGCACAAGTCAACTCATCTTGGAAACACAATTCATCTTGCAAACACAATTCATTTTGGAAGCACAACTTATCGTCACCTCGTAAACAACGGCCCACCTTCTCAGTCCCCGTGCAACCAGTTTTAAACACTAATTGCAACTTCAAAGTTATAAAACAAATACCTCACAAAGGTGCGAAAATTCACAAAGATATAAATCAAACAAAAAAAATACATGAATTTATGACGGAGCACTTGTCAATATAAGGAAAGCCAAGAGGTTGATATAAAGTTACCAAGATAATCAGAACCGAGGAAGCGCAACGGTAAATACACTTCTTTCCTATTCACTCAAATATGTCGCATTTTTAAAAAACTTTGACGGACAATTACTTAACTCCTGTTACATCATAACAGCAGTGTTCGTTACATTCCAACTTAAAAACCTAAAAAATTATTTTGAAAGGAGTACCCATTAGAATATTGGGAAAGACGAAACAGTCTCTATTGAACATTGTGGCTGACGCCTTCTCCTCTCCGCTCATCCTCCCGCAGTGGATAACTTGGTTCTTATCTCTTTAGTCAGTATCTCCTTTCCTCCAATGAGGCGAAAGAATGAAGGTTTAAAATTCGAATTTAGTATCTGTACGAGGGAGGAAAAGAGATGATACAAGAAAAAAAATACCCTGAAACACTGAAGCTGGGTTGATAAAGGAGAATTTAACTTGTAGTAAAATGCTTACAATAAATTAAAATCAAATTTAGCAATTTTTAATGAAACAAAGAAGTTTATACCAGACAATAAATTAAATGAGACTAATGAGAATAGACCTTTTCCTGTATTCTCATATTACTGATTACAACAATAACAACAAAACTGATTTAGGCATCAGTTTCACTGCCTCACGCTGTCATAGAAAGGTTCTTACAAAACAGTGTATTTGTGTCACAAACTCACCTTTATGCTTCAAACGCAGTTTCTTGTTCCTCCTTCTGGCTCTGCATTGTTCGTACAGAAAGTAACACAAATTTCTGTAGGTGATTCCATTGCTTCCACACACGTGATTTTGGACCTGGTTTCGCTCCTGCGAACACTGGCTAAGTGAGGCGGGACAGGGAATTCTTCGAATCTTAGGCTCTCCGCATTTTCCTCTATATTTCATACCCAGAATTTCTTTTTTTAGTTTTGCTTCACATTTAGCAACACGAAAATGACACATACTTGGATATGTCACATTGTTGGTTCCACAGACAGCATGTCTTAGGTTGCGAACAGGCTTGCACTGTTGCGATGGATTGGAGCAGCGTCTGTGTGTCTTACCCTTCACTCTGGGGCTACCACAGCGGCCTTTGTATCTCAGTGTGATTAGAGTGCCATTTCTTTGTGCTGCACACTCGGCGTTGTAAAAGAGACAGTGGTTTTCGTACGTGACATTATTGCTTCCACAAACGGGCCTCTTTAGTTGTTGTTTAACCTTAAGACTACAATCTCGTATTTTGCATCCCTTCTGATTCGCATTCTGGCCCTGCACAACTGTAATTAATAAAGTTAAAAACAAAATTACTAAAAACACAAACGCGAGGTAAATATTGTGTTACTATCACAGCAATCTTTGTTGTGTATACTCCGAACTTTTATTCAGTAAACGATTCGGAAACCATTATTTTACGTGACTGCGAATTTGTGGAACGGGGCAAAGTGAACAAACCGCAGAAACCTTTTAAAGATATAAATTAAATGGTATACAAAAAACTTTCTAACATCGAAATTTGTAAAAAAGCTATTTTTAAAAACCTTTGTTATTGGCAATCATTTGAAATCACGAAACTAAGCTTAGAGCCGTTTGATTATTTGAAAAAAAAGATTATTTTTATTCAAGAGAATAGGTCAACTTAATTTTTCACAAAATGCAGATATCCTACAGAGAGGGGGTCGGGGGGGAGAGAGGGAGAGTAAATTTAATTCTGTCACAACCGTGGGTTTGTTATTTTGATGTCGACAGTAATGACGAGAAAACAACTTTGCTCCATCGGTGGCAAGCCAGAAGTCGCCATCGTGCTGAGAGGAAAACTCGGGGGCTTTTAACTTTTAAATCTTTTAAAAGTGTTATTTGACCTTCTCAGCAGTAAATAATGGCTTTAGCGGAATAAACCTTTTATACTTTTGTTACACTTAAGATTTATTTTCACATGCCAGCCGCGTTATCTGTTTAAGCAACAAACACCGAACAAGTTAACTCGGTGACTGTTCGTGGGAACATTTGATAAACGGGCGATATGATAGCAGGGGTATCTTTGAAGCATTGTAGCCTTAAATTGTAAACTGAATATTTCGGACTGCAACAGGAAAAACAAAGCAGAGGTTATCTGTACGGTCTGAAGGTAACAGGCATTTGACAGGGGAAAGATAAGGCTGGCTTTGCAAGCAAAACACATGTCGTGAGAGCCTTTCGCTTCACCAATTACTTAAGCAAATAAAGAAAACCTTTTAATTCGTTGGCTAAACGGTTTATACCAAAGACTGAGAGATGGGTAGCCACGCATGACACAAAATGGTTTCAACTGGAAGAAAGATCACGAAAAATAAGCATTAATTTCGAATCAAAAAAGTCTAAAAATATCATAGAATACAGATTGCTCAATAATTCTTTTACTTTTTTCAGTAGGATGGTAGTTCAATGAATCTAACCGGTTTGGTTGCTTTCAGATATTCAGCTTAAAACGGATACTGGATAGCTAACGGACTTTTCAAATTGCCTTCGTTTAGATCTTTAATTAGTGTTTACAGTTTCTCGTTAGCGCATGAACGTAAAAAGCACGAAAGCTGGTGGCTGTAGCAGCTCGTTACATTGCATGCCTTTTAATTCCGAACAAATGCTCCAATGTCAGAACAGATCTTTCCACTAATACTGATGGCGTATATAATCTATGATGTGTGAAAACTAGCAGACGCAACAAGTTTACAAGCGACGCAGTAGCAAAGTTTCTTAAGTACTGTGAAAAGACATAAAAAATGTTCAAAACCGCTCGTATTACAGTACTTGTTGTCATTTCACTTGAGACCGGCAATTCTTCACGTTTTTGTTCACGATGTAAGCCTTTCCTGAGTTTAAAGTGAGAAAAAAGCTTGAAGTTGAGAGCTTGGCAACTTCAGCCGCAATTAACTCTAAGTGCTTTGGTGTAACCCCTACAAATAGCGTCATACTCTTTTACTTTGTTTGCCCGAAGGCCACCGGCCTGCAGCTTGTCATCAAAAGTTTAACTTTATACTCATACTTTTACAGTGACTCTCACGCTGTACATGAAAACAGCGGCTAGTAAGCTATAATAAAACAATCTAGTAATTATAAGCATTAATATTTGAAATGCAATGGACTCCCAAACTTAGAAATTTACAAACTGTACAAGAAACGCCAAAAGCGAGAATGTGGGCCGAGGCAAAATTTTTTTTTCACTAAATGAAACAAATGTTTCCCAACACTGACAGTTGCTAAAGATGGACAAGACAGTTCTCAATATCTTTAGCTTAAAGGCTTCTTACCTAAACAGACGGAAATGATTATTAACAGAAACAGAATTCGATGCATGGTCAAATCTGCAGACTTTCTTTGCCAATGGAACTGCGCGTGTATGTCGACTGCACCACCGAAGGAGCGTGTAACTGAGAACTGGGTAATTGAGTCAACTGAAGGTAACTTAATTCACCCGCTGATTAAATATATTAAATAACAACCCCGCTGTTGTCTGTCTCCATAAACATTTAGCTTCATTCCATTCGTAGCATGTTTATGAGCTCAAGAATAGGGTGTTTATTCAGTGATACTATCAAAGCTGTGGACCAAGCCTATCTGGCGTACACAATGTAAATCTTAATTCCCGATTTCGTTAAATTCGTCTCTAGAAATTCAGCCCAACGGCATGTCTCTTGTTTAATCAATTTTTACTTCCTGTGAGGGTGTTTTCCCTGATGTTTGAGGTTTGATCACATCAAGCAATTCTTTATTAGTTGTGGCATCTGTTGAAATACGCCAGATCATAAATGGCCGTAGAATAACATGGTTTATGTCAATCACTCTATTTTTGAATATAAAAGAACATCTAGCTTCGTTAACCAATTAAAACAGAAAAAAAATTGACCTAGGAAATGCCTTGAACATCAAAATGAAAAACTTGACACGGCTCGAACTCAAATCAAAATACAAATTCTTGGCCTTGGTGGACGGATGCTTCAACAGGAAGGCGTGGCTAAGATGCGAAGACAATATTTCACCACCGAGCTGCGTTGATTTGTAGCTTAATAAAGGAAAGTTAGTCTTTCAGTAGAGCTAGGTTACACTGGCTGATAGGTTAGGGATGGGGGGAAGTTTGAGAGGTAAATTAAAAAATAAATAAATATTTATGACGCGTAGCAGCTGAGAGTCATCGCTATCACATCGTAGGAACGAGACATCCTCTATGATATTGGATGAAAAATATGTTAGTTTTACCTAGTTTAAAACCTAGCTAAGTTTTTTTTTAAACTAAAACTAAAACTAACATCTTCACATTGTTTCGCTTGTTTTGCGATAATAAAGGATAAAGAAATGTTTGATAGACTAAAAGTTGAATTGACAAATTAACATTTTTGAAAAAAAATTGGATTGAAATTCAAATACACTCTTTTTTTATAAGAACCTTTTTAATAAGAACGTCAGGCTGAAAATGGTCAAAATTTAAGAACATGCTTAGAACACACCCGAGACTGAGGAATGGCCGAGGCTTTGTTTTGTTACATTACAGCACAAAATCATGGAATCGGCAAATAGTCGATAGTGCAACATTTTCTGCAACTAGGGTAAAATACGTGGAAATTGTACAAATAATTTGCAGGACTCATTATTTTCTATTTTACTTTATCTACTTGTATATCAAATATCGAAGCTCGTATCTCAGTCTTAGCTACACATACAGGGTCTGGACAGCAGTCACTGACTAAATTTTGTTTCATAGACTAAACATGACAAATATGATCGTATGATTATGTTAAGAACATTTTAAGAACATTTGAGGCTAAAATCCCCCAAATGTTTAAGAACATTAAACCTTTGCCCAAAAATAAGACGTTCTTATAAAAAAAGAGTGTACTACTGCTTCACACATGCTTTGAAGTAAGAAAATTGAGCTCAACTTTATATCAGCGAAAAATTCATGCTATGACACGGCGTACTTTGAAAGATGTCTGAAAAGAGAGTTTTTGAACACTCCTTAGCGTTTCTGTTCCTGTGTCAAGTGCCGAAGTGGCCAGAAATTCGGCTTGACGTTTTGAAATAAACCACCTTTTTTAAAAAAGATTTAGTAATTTAGACCTTTTTCATAACTGGTATGGCAACCATCTTAATATTTTTGTCTTCATTCGAATTAATCTTTCTCGCCTCGTTAGGGTAACACATTCTTTTGATTTTTTGACTCAAGAACAAGGCTAATGAGACTAACTTGACTACAGTCAAAATAATATCAAAATGGCTGCCAGATATGAAAGAGATTTATTGTGTTCATAAAAATATTTATCTCATTTTCGAGGACTATTTCTATACATGGATTTACCTATATAGTATAGTGGAACCGAGCCGAGCCGAGCCGAGCCGAGCAGAACAGAGCAGAGCATAGCAGAGCATAGCAGAGCTTAGCAGAGCATAGCAGAGCATAACAGAACATAGCATAGCATAGCATAGCATAGCATAGCATAGCATAGCATAGCATAGCATTGCATAGCATAGCATAGCATAGCATAGCATAGCAGAGTAGCGTAGAGTAGGGTAGGGTAGGGTAGGGTAGGGTAAGGTAGAGTAGAGTAGAGTACGATAGCGTAGGGTAGAGTAGAGTAGGATAGGGTAGAGTAGAGTAGGATAGGGTAGAGTAGAGTGGAGTAGAGTAGAGTAGAGTAGAGTGGAGTGGAGTGGAGTGGAGTGGAGTGGAGTAGAGTAGAGAAATTATTATTGTTACTGTAATGACAAGTGTTCTGTCTACCGAGTAATTTCGTTGTCTTCGTGTCCGTAATTCTTTGGTCAGTTTTAGGGTTCACTTAAGGTTTAAAATGTATGTTTTAAGTCTCGATAGTTCTGTAATAAATGAATAATTGTCTTTGGTCCCAATCTCAAACAAAATGTGTTTTTTTTTGCACAATCACGACATAATATTAATAAAAACGAAACAATCTCATGAACAATGTGCTTGTTTCTCGTTTTGTTCAGATGAACAAGACTTTATCAACTAGCCTTGGGCAACAATTTTATATATTATATTATATGATGTAATGATTTTGATTCTAAACTGCGAAAAACTAAAAATAGAAAACAGCGTGTACGAATCCATGCACCAACAAAAGTAGTATCGACAGTACATATTAAAAAAAGGACTTAAAAAAGCTGCAAGACCTTTCCTGTCACTTAATCAGTAAAGATTTCAACGGATTGAAATGTATATAACTACATCCAGCCAGAAACATCTTCAGAAATCAAAGGAACTTCTAAATTTACTAAGCAATCAAATGGGGTGGAGTGAGGTCCTGAGACAGCAAAATTGGGTGGCATATTTTAACAGCCGCAGACATATAATGCGGTAATGATAGATTTACTCCATCGCGGGTGTTACGAAGCCAAAATGTCTGTTTCGTTGGTAGAATTCTGTTTTAATACGGTTTCGGCTTACTATCTTGAGAGTTATTATAATCATAACGAAAAGATGATTCTTGCGGCAACGTAAATAATAACCAGTGTTCAAGAAATTGTTTTTTCGTTCACAGCAGTTTTAAAACTGTCTCTTACATTAACAGTTTTATGAAATCTGGAAATTATTTCCACTAATTCTGTGAAACAAAAGGTGCGAAATGTTTGTCATGTTTGCATTAATAACTCGTCAGGTTTTTCAGCAGTGACAATGTTTTTCTTTCGCCAGTAGCGTAGGGGAGTCAAGCTGTAGTTCACCCGAAATTCATTTAATCCTAGTATTTTTAAAAACATCCTTGTGTGCTTAATATTTCCACTATTCACTAATTACATTGCGGTTTGCCTTCCGCGGAAAATTAATTTGTCAGCAGTTGAAAACGAGATGCCCAACCTTTCGTTCTATATTTTGCCTCATTGACCCTTTTTGAAAGGATTGATTAACGATATAATGCACATTCGATTACTTGGTGAGTTCATAACTAATATTGTATGGAAACGACCAATGTCATTGAGTTGTTTAGGTTGCATTAATTCTAAACAAAAAAGCAAAAAGTATAAGGCACACATTCGAACTCAACTAGAACTTGTTTTAAGATAAAATTCTGTGGTGACACATACAATTTACTGCAAACACAGCCAGTTGTACTCTGTGAGATTTTTTACTGAGGTGGTGCCGCTCTTATTAAGGTTCCAGACATCAATTCGTTTTGACTTAGATAAGACGGGAAATTTCCTGTCGGTGCACTGATCTAACACAAGTGGTAACCTAATAATTGATACTTCTAATCAGGGAAGAGAATCACTATTCTAAATGTAAACGAGTGAATTCCTGTCCGCCCTTGAAACGATTCACCCGGACATAACAGCGACGACGTCCAATCGTGTTGATATGTTGGTACTATTTTTATCCGTTATCCGGCTACAATCTCATTCCGGGATAAATTTATCTCAGGCCTCTTTGATCTACCGCATCTCAGGTGTCTTTAGTGT
>JAOBYJ020061657.1:0-11065 GCA_025403565.2 Palythoa heliodiscus
ACTAACTAACTAACTAACTAACTAACTAACTAACTAACTAACTAACTATAACTAACTAACTAACTAACTAACTAACTCTCAGTCAGTCAATCAGTTAGTCAACCCAATTAAAAAGTATACGAAGAAGGGAACAAGAATTCTCTTTTTCATAAATAGATGTAAAACTAAAAAAGAGCTTGCATGCCGAACAGTTTTATTTCCCTGAAAGTGAACAGAAAAAGCACATCGCACGGCCATCTGCAGCATACTATTTTAAATTCTTTCACTCAAACTAAAACTTGGTTTTTTAGACTTACGAGGAAGAGGATAGGAATATCAGCAAGCGACTTTCCGACACCTGGGGCGCAGATTTTGCGAAAAGCAAAAGTGACAAAAGCAACAAGCAACTTCCTCGGAATCAAAACGAGTCTCTCAGTAAAATTGAGAAACGAGACGACAGCACAAAAGAACAACTGCAGTTGGCCAAGATGTTGGATCAGCTTCTTGGAAACTCCTATAAGAAGTGAACAATTATTTACATTTGGGTGTCGCTAAAAGTTTTACATATGTAACAAGTGATTACACGTAAAAAATGGCAAAACACAAAAGGAAAAGCGTATTGTAAGCACGAAAGTGCGCGTGTTGCGTTTGGGCACTAGTTTTTCCCGCCTGTTGATGCTGAGCGGTACGTGATTGGTTGGGATTGTCAATACAAACGCAGTCTTGTTTCTTGTTTTTCATTGGTTATATGTAAAAGGTATAATACAAGGTATAATACTATTTTGTACGATGCACATTTGTGCAACATAGTTGGTTGGAGAGACCGAAAGAAGGGTTGCTATAAAGAATTTTAGAATCCAGTAAAAATGGGATGAACGTTACATTTGACATATAATGATTTTCAATCCGGTTCGGGGACAATTGTTGAAAAACCGTGTAGTCAAAGAGTAAATAATTATTATCGTTATTGAAATATGATAAAGTTTAATCTTCATGGGCTGCTTTGTTTTTCTTCACATTGTCCAGTAAACACACTCTTTAATATTCTGAAAGCAAATATGGATGCAAAATATTGTGTGAAGTATGTGCGCAAGTTGTATGATTGTCAGTTCGTATTCAAGAGGGCTCTGGTTGAAGGTGCGGACAGATTCACAAAGTGCTTTTTCATATTTATCGCTGTTGTAGTATAACTTGGGGACTAAAAGTTAACCGGGAAAATGAATGTGGTGAAACCTGTTAGGTCTACTGGTGGTACTATTCTCCCTTGGGTTGCGAGAATTTCCGAGTTCAAGCCCTGCACAGACCCTTTATATTTCTGTTTTTTAAAAACAGATTAACGTACTTTTCTTTTTAATTATTGTACAGGCTAGCAAGAACGAGGAATAATATTTTTCGACGAACAGAAATACACACCTGAGCCTGGTTGTTCACAGGCTGATTAACTTTAATCCTGGGTTGAGCCAAAATTTAGGCAACAATTTTTTTTCAGGGAAATGTTTACGGTTCTTATAAAACACTGTTCAGATTTTCAAAGGAAAGAAATTTGTTATTTGGATTAAATCCCAAAGTTACAGCTCGAATCAGCCTCTGTAAGGTTGGAAACAAGAACGTTGGTTAAAAATTTAATCCTAGGCACTGTATTCTAAAAGAACGCCCTACCCCAGGCCCTCCTTGCCCCACTTAACGCTGGCGCCCGCGATACCTTCTTCTATAACCGCTGATCAAGATGGCGGACGAATGAGTTTCAAGAAGAAGCTCAGCCCTATTAAAGTTGAGACAGTCTGCCAAAGAGTACACGCGTTCCACGTACGAAGATATGAAACTGATTTCGCCAATGACCAGGTCAAAGGAAAGTTAGAAAGATTTAGGAAGATTTGTTTTCACAATATTGCCATGAATCTTGTTTGACTTCTGTCTCTGAACTCCGGTTAGTACTACTACAATAAAAATTATGTACTACTGGTAAAATAATAGGCCTTATCACGGTTTCAGACGCCATCTTGGCGGGTAGACAAAATGTCTGAAATTAAGAACATTTATCTGAGAATTTAATGTCAAACAACTATAATAAATCTCAAGTTTTAAAAAAGTTTATTATATGAATTGGAAACGTTAACGTCAAATGCAAAGGAGTTTACAGGTAAACGCCAAAATTTGAGACCTGTAATCGCAGGCGCGCTAGAAAACGTCCAATCATGTTTTGAATTTTCCATACATCTCTCTCCAATCTTTGTTTCGGTAAATTACAGAAAAATGGATAAAAAGTTCAAATCATGACTGACGCTTTCCAGTGCAGCTGCAATTACATGCCACAAATTTTGGCATTAAACTGCTATATTTAAAGTTTGAAGTTTCCAAATCAAAACTTTTTGAAAGCTAGAGTTTTATTAATGTTATTTAACATTAAATTTCCATACAAATGCTCTTAATTTCAGCCATTGTGCCTACCCATCAAGATGGCATCTGAAACCATGATAAGGCCTTAGTATTAATTGTTCATTATTCTAAATTTACCATAGTCAATATGCTCTCAATATTCACATCTGGTTTTTATAATGAAAGTTCCTGTTTGCATGGCTGTGTAAGAGGTTTCACTTCACTTCACTTCACTTTAATTTGTAGATGCTACCTCTTACAGATATGTATGCATCGCAGCCGGTCAGCGGTATAACATTAGATTAAGAGATTTCAAAATTTCTCGCTTCCACCAGTGACGAGAGCAGTGTCAACATAAGTCTGGGGGAGTGAGTTCCAGTTTACAATTGTACGAGGAATAAAACTAAATTTGTAAATATGCAATCGAAGGTTTATGAGTGGCTAAAGTAATGTTGGACACAAGTGAGCTTTTATTCTCTTGCTATTATATCCTCAACACAAGAAAAGGAACCGGGAGAAAGTTACAGTATTGTAGATAGTTTTTGAAGCACTGTTACATGTTATGGTGAATAGTGAGATAGTTTCTGTACTGGGGCATACTTAGGAATAGTGCTAAAAACATTGCAAATGTCATGCAGTTTTAATAACAACTTGGACCTTTGGCATTAATTTTATTTAACAAAAGTTAAGCAATGTTTGTATGCACTGGAATATGTCAACTTGTAAGGCAGTGCAGATAAAACAACTACTGAAACTTATGTTGATTGAAAAAATTTGACCATTTTTTTTAAACGCTCAGCTTTCTTGTTGGGGAGGACGGGGGAGGGGGCGGATTATTAGAGAAGGAGGGACTTATGAAATTTTGGGCCCTCTAGACAATGGGTTATTAGAGAGTGGGGCTTATTTGAGAGAGGTGCTTATTGGAGTGGTTGTGGTATATGAAATGCTGAAACTACCAACAAAACTGTAGACTGTGCTTTACCTAGTTATACTGCCAAAGCTCGAAAAATGCCCAAATATCATTACAAAGACAAGAGGTATTGTGGTGCAGATTGTATCTTTTCCGAGCGTAAAATATTAAAAACTAAAACTCATAAACCATTGAAGAGGTAAGACCAATATTTTGCTTTTTATCTGTGACACATATAAGTAATTATGTTATTAAATAAACACAATTTGAACAAAGTGATCTTGTACTTCTCTACTCCTTCAGGAGCCACTAAATAAAAGAAAATAACCTCAGATGCTTTTACTTGTAGTTTGCAATAAAAATGTTTGATTTTTTTAAAAAGTTTCAATTTTAGCTTTAAAATTGGGGTTCAGCTTATACACAAGCAAATACAATATTTTTACTTTCTTTAGTATTTTTATTATTATTTCTGGTATTAATATTCTTCTTATTATAACAGACCTTATTCGTAAATGGTGGTGATTTTATTATTCTCTTTTGTACATTATAATTAGCCTGACTAGTGTCGTTCTTAAGTTAAACTTTCAGAAGAATATGTTGCCCAAAATAAGGCTAGTTGGCTTAACTGAATGGAGGAAAAAAAGAATGTTAAAGTTGCAACTATTTATGAAAAAAGTTGATTATAGATGATATGGTGTAGATGTTTCTCAGATGCAGTTTATACCATATATGTTGCTCTTTATTTAGGCCAGTGAGAATTTTTATTTCTATTTAGGCTGTGAGAATGATTGGTTTTACCTTAGCTCTTATGGCTGGTTCTTGTGCTGCTGTAGCCTCAGTGTTTGCCAAGCTTGCTATGAGTCCAGTGATGTGGAAAGGATGGATTTGTGAAACTCTGCTTGTGAACTGGACCACCCTTGATGGAACTTGTAATATGGTACAGCATTTTGCAATGTATTTGATATAATTACTGTTTTCATTTACATCCACAGTTATAATGTTGTATCCTAACATAAACTTCTATAAAAAAGATTATTTTCAACACTTTGCATTTTGAAATAGACTTTGGATGGATGCTAAACGACTGTACTGAAAGAGATAGTGTCATAAATTTGAATGATTTTGGAATTCATGTGTTCAAAGCCAGAGATATCCTGGAAAATTATTAGGATAATTATATTAAATTGGTGTTACTATTGTTATCACCATTAATGTTTATAGTATAATTACTTTAATTTATTATTACAGTACATATGATATTTGTGTATTTTTTCCAATAGAGTGAGTATTAGTTCAGAAAAATTATAGACTAGCCTGTCATTAAAAAGGAAGTTTAACATAATTCTTAACTCAGTTGTTTACAGTGTTTGACAAAATACTTGTTTTTAATTGACATTTTAAAATGATGCCATATTTTTGGTATGCAATTGCTATGTTTTTAAAAGTTAGAGTAATTAATGCCTGCAAAGAAAAATGATATTTGCCTGTATAACTGTTTTATTTTCTTCTGAACAGATGATAGCTACTGCAAGGCTTTCTTCCTTGTTTCTTGTGTTTCTCTGTAATGCCCTCATGTGGACGTTGTTTGTCAAATCACTCAGAAAATGTGGATCTTCAGCGGAAGCTACTGTAACAAACAGTGCTTCAAATTTTTTGTGCACTGTGAGTAGAAATGATCATTAATTTTTTAACACTGGTTTTGCTAACTATTATTGTAATTACCAACAAGTCTAGAAATTTTTACAGATAACTGAGGAAGGAGAGTATCTTTTACAGATAACTGAGGAAGGAGAGTTTCTTTTACAGATAACTGAGGAAGGAGAGTATCTTTTACAGATAACGGAGGAATGAGAGTATCTTTTATAGATAACTGAGGAAGGAGAGTATCTTTTACAGATAACGGAGGAAGGAGAGTATCTTTTAAAGATAACTGAGGAAGGAGAGTATCTCTAAAAACGTTTTTTATTATATTAAAAAGATTTAAAAGTATTTTATTACAAATTTTTTAAAATGTTTTTGGCCTGAATGCCACAAACGAAATCCAATAATGATATCTTCTACAGCCTACAAAGGTTTTGTAAATCTCTTAAAAGATATACAAGAATACTCGACTGTTCCGTGATTTCTCATGGATTACTGTCAGTGGAATATGATACACTTATGGTATGCACTTCTATTTTAAGTCTACACAAGAGCTTGAAAACCAATTTTCTTTGTATATAGTCCAGTGTGTCTGTGTAAAATATAAGCACCACATGGAATAATCCATGGTATCCCATGAGAAATCATTAAAAAACTAATTTGTCTGATGCCATTGCTTCTGGAGGTATTTGGTAAGTCTAAGCCATATCCATGCCCATGAAGTGCAGTGTGATATATTACTGAACTCAATTCTTGCAAGAGTACAATAGTTAATTTTAAACTGCTCAAAATGAAGAGATTTTTAAAATTAAAATTATTTTCAAATTTTCATTGCCATTGCCTCTGGAGGTATTTGGAAAGTATAAGCCGTATCCACTGCTCATGAAGTGCAGTATGGTATATTACTGATGCTCGATTCTTGCAAGAGTACAATTATAGTTATAACTTTTAAACTGCTCAAAATGAAGAAAATTTTTAAAATTTAAAAAAAAATTAAAATTATTTTCAAATTTTCAGAAAATTATTGGATTTTATTTTTTGAGAAAAAATGTAATCAGTCATTGACTGCTACCTGAGTACTACCCCAGTGCTCATTGAACACTACCAGTTGAAAACCACCCAATGAATACCAATATCTTTTTCAGTCTCTGATTGGTTGTATTTCTTAGGACATTTACCTTTATGTTATAAGCTTTATAAAACAGATTAGAGGACTTTTATATTTTGTGAATTTTTATGTTATTTCAATCTGTGTACAGGCAATCCTTGGACAATTGATCTTTGGTGAGAGATCATCAATGCAGTGGTGGCTGGGAATTTCTCTGGTTCTCTCAGGGCTGATACTCATTCACTTCAGCAACGAAGAATACAGTGGAAAGAAAGATGTCAAAGTTGACTAAGCAAAAGAGAAATTAGCACTATGCATTCACTAAAGCAACAGCTTTTAAACATTTTTTATATAGTTTTGATGTGTTGTTGCACATTAATTTAACTGCCAAGATTTTCATTGCACCATTTAGTTATTTGTGATGACAGATTTATCTTTTTGTTATCTTTGTTTTAGTCGAAAATAGCATAAACGAAAATTGGTATGTGTTGTAAACAACGAAAAATACTTGTTGGATTAAATTCAGGGTACACTATATATGACTAACATGTTTGCCTGTGCTCATGTTTTGTAAATGTTTGTTAAATATTGAACGTTAGTTTTTTAATTCCAGCTCACCCTTTGGGCTTATTAGAAGGGTAAGTGGGGGGAGTAACGGGGTATGGCCCTGGAGCATTGCATTTCTCATGGGGTATGATGACAGTAACGATTTGTCATATTGGCGGGGGTATTTTGCGGGGCTGTAACGCTGTCCCTGACGGAGCACAACATTCAGCAGTTGAAGAGGACGCTGATGAAATGTCTTCAGAAGAAGTAAAACCTATCTTAGGTTCAAAATTTGTCAACCTAGCGAATGGAGTTAGGAATTGGAGTTTGAAATTTTAAAATTGAGTTTGATTTTGCTAAATATACGTCATCAAAAATTTACTGTCTGCTTTTGCCGATTCTGCGTGTTACAAATATATACTTGTAAGCGATCTTACTAATTACTAGAGCATTTTTCAGCAATATGTAACGATTATTTACTGTGAAAACCAGCTGAACAAGATCTTTGAGTGGCACACTGGGGCCATATGAAATTGTAGCAATAAAGTTTACTCTGGGGGACAGGGAAAAGCTCAGAATGTAACAGTGTAAAAATGTTACATTCCCGCAAAGTCCCGAGGGTCGGGGTGTTGTGGTTTCAATTGACCGGTGCATTATAACTCTGCAGAAGCTGGTACGGTAGCGACTGTATTGCGTCGAGTAAAGTTTTGTACTCAAGAGCTTAACACAGCTGCGATTAGTTACGAGTCATATGCAATAGGGTGAATACATGAGAAATGTGCTAGGGTGGTGGGGAAAAATTGGAAAAACTATTGTTGCAAGAAACGAGAAAAAAATAGTGCAAAAAGGAAACTCAAAAACATGTAAAGAAGAAAAAAATCCTTCACAAGGAAAAGGAAAAAGAGAGTCATTTACGCAAACTAAACATTCGCCTCTTGAATCCTGTCATATCTTACCGTCCCCCCTCCCAGTGTCTACCGCGTCACTTTTCAAAGTTTAAAGCGTTGGACCTTGATTCACAGTGTGGTAGAGACTAATGGAGGAGGGGTGAAGTGCAGAGCTTTTGTTCCCGCCAGCTCAACCATACTGAGCAGATATTAGTCCTGAAAAAACAAGAATTGAAGGTGGTGGTTTTGTTCTGGGGGAGGATGGGACGAAGGTGGTAGAATAGGCAACCAACCACCTCGAGCAGGAATTCATGTTCCTCCCGAGGTCTCTAGCTGCACCGCGCGTCTATTTTGTACCTCAGCTCGAGACGAATCAGAGGAAATTAAACCAAAAAAATGACGGAAATGATAAATCATGCTTCAAAAATGATTGAAAGCTTTTTGGCTATTGATTATTTGAATCAACGCTTGTAGTTGTACTCTGACAATTCTCAAATAAATCTTTTTGGGCTTCTAGTGTCCATCCAAAATCAAGGAACTCTTTTACCTCAGTACCTGGGCTGCCTGTGAGCTTGCCTGTGTTGTACTCAGGTCATTCGCTTCACTTCAAGTTCATACGGGAAACCGCCAAGTTTTGGCGCGCAATCCGCAACTCGGCCAGAAGAGTTCGGGGACATTTTGTTTGGAGAAAACTTGTATTGAAAAGTACAAAAACGAATTTTAAACCATGGGAATTCAAGGATTGTCAAAATTGATCGGTGATGTTGCTCCGAATTCGACAAAAGAAAATGAAATTAAAAACTACTTTGGTAAGTTCGTTTTGAAATGGTAACTGACAGTATATTGTTTTGAGTTGTAACTTCATTGATTTTTAAAATAACATTACTTACATCTCTAATTAAGGCTTACACTCTGATTTACCGCCCTGAAAAACGTATGCTTTAATAAACAAGACGCTTTTGATGAAAATTCTGCCGAGCAGTTCTCCCTAATTTGTGTTTAGGTACATATACTGTATGAAATGAAGAATTTTAAAAACGTTTTATATTTACCTTGGAAAGATCTTTTAAAGAATTAAGTATTGCCTTAAATTTTTTGCAGTATCAAATTTAGGTCTTAAGATTTTCATATTTACATTGTTATTCTGATGTCATAAATAATGGTATGATGAAGATTAGTGGCTCAGCACTCAAACCGACTCGGTTAACAATTGACCATCAGGCAATGGTCTGGGTGGTTAAAAGTGTTTTCTTGTGATCCCACAGGAAGGAAAATTGCAATTGATGCATCAATGAGCATATACCAGTTCTTGATTGCAGTCCGAAGTGATGGCAGTCAATTAACAAATGAAGCAGGAGAAATTACAAGGTACTAACATTAAAGACTAAAAGCTAAATTCGGTAAATTCTCTGTACTGTGGCATACTTAATTATACATAACAGTAATTTAACACATTTCCAATTTTAGCCCTATCCCTAAGCCAAAAGAACTTACTGCAACTTATAGCTTTTATGCCTACATAATTAAATATGTCCCAGTACGGAAACTATCCTCTAATTTATTTTACAAGGCCAGTTACCCATTGCAACTAGTGCAGGGGTTTCATTAAGTTTTAAAGCAGAAGGGACCTTGTGATAGAGTAAGTGGGCACCCCTATCTATAATCTGGCTTTTGATCGTAAGACCTCTTTTTAGAAAAGGCGGGTATTGTACTCAGCATAGATGGATACTAGTACCTGGGTCCCAGCTTCTAATAAAACCTCTGCTAGTGATTATAGTGCTTATATCCGGTTTCTGTAGTGTGACTAGCGTTAGAATATCGAGAAAAATTGTTGTTACTGGATCGCCTGTGGTAACCAGCTCGCCTCATGTAACACAGAATCCAGAATCCAAAATGCAACAAAACTTCATTGCTAAAACTCCAGAATCCGTAGCTGTGAAATCTGGAATCCATATTTACTAGGAATATGTAATCCAAAAAATTAGGATCTGGATTCCACTTTTGACATAGTAGATACATTTTTAAAAAAAGTTTTGAAGAGTTGCGGAGAACTTTATAAAACAGTCAATGATGATTAAGGAGTAATTAAAAAACCCCCAAACTGCCAAAACTCTGAAAGGCAGAAGTATAAAATCCAGCATTTTGGATTTAACTTGGAATCTGGAATCTAAAATAGTTGAATCTGGAATCCACAGGACCCAAATTTGGAATTTTGGAATCCAGATTCTCCGTAGATGTTGATGTTTACAAGATAAACCTATAAGTATAAGAAGAGTTCAATGGTGATTTGAACTTTAGTCCTTCAAAATGACACCAGTTTTTTCCTTCTTACTTTCACAGTCATTTAATAGGTTTGTTCTACAGAACAATACGAATGGTGGAGAATGGAATTAAGCCTGTGTAAGTTGATGTTAATTGTCCAAATCATTCAATCTACCTTTATTATTAATTATTTTCTTGCACTTGTTTTAATTGCTATAGTTCCTTCTGAGATTTTTAGTTACTTTTGAGAAGATTGAAACCGTTATAGACTGAAGATATTGTTTCATCTGCTGACCCACCATATTTTAAGAACCTTGTGAAATCTGTTTTTAACTGATATAAAAAGCTCAAAATGTTTGAAAACTTTCTTTAAATGTTGCTAGGTGATGAAAATCATGTTAATCATTTTCTGCAGGGAAAGTGTTTTCTGGCTGAAAATTTGTGTATTCTTTGGGCCCTCTGATATCAACTTTGCTCTACTGCCTTTGGTCTTTAAACTTGTTGGCTTGTGAGCTCATTACTTTTCATCCCATTTGATTACTTAGTTATGTCTTTGATGGCAAACCACCTCATCTGAAATCAGGAGAGGTAAGTCAAAGTCTTAATTGTCACGGCGTACATAGAGTGTTCGAAATTAGCAGTCGTCCGAGATGCCCAAACAGTTCAATATCAGACTACCAATTTCTGGTAAAATTAAGAGGCTGGTTGCCTGAGGAATTAACAATTCTAAATGGCTAGGTTTTCTATGGGGTAACAAAGAATTAGTTAGGGCAACCAAATTCACAGGTTTGGTTGTCCGGGTTTTGAAATAGGGACAACCTAGATTTTTTTTATATTTCGAGCATTTTACTTTTAAAAACACTTATAGTTGATCAAAATCCATCACCTAACCTGCTCTCAACTGTTAATTTAGCATACTTTACCCATTCAGACATACAGCTACAACAAAATACTGCATTAAGGTAGAAACAAAAGTAGGAATTATCTGCTAATTTAATAACTCTAGATAAAAAATCCAAACTGCATAATAATTTGCAGGCAAAGCAAATGTTCAAGTTTAAATTTTAAAGTTCAAATTTAAGGCCAGCATTGAAAATGCTTGAATTCATGAATAGTGCCTAAAATTACTTTAAAATGTGTTGTGAATGCTGCTGTCAAACTTACTGCAAACTTAAATCTCTAAAACCAGTGGATGTCAATAGTTGCACATTGTTTTGCATAATATTAGCCAATCACTTTCTGTCATAGGCCATATCGAGGTTGCACAGGGAACTGGGGTGAGTTTCAAATTTTAACCAATCGATAAATTGACACCACCACATGAAAGATCACGTTCAGAGTTGACATTTGACCAAG